>LPNX010701586.1:357964-500799 GCA_001517045.1 Pseudotsuga menziesii
GTTGAGCATGTCATTTATTATCTTAGTCGTGCTTTGGCTGGACCTGAGCTTAGATACTCCCACGTCAAGAAATTAGCCTTAGCAGCTGTCTACGCTGTGCAGAGGTTACGTCACTACATTTTACTAAGGACCACCACAGTAGTGACGGATGTGAATCCGTTCCAATATGTTTTATCCTGACGGATTGTTGGGGGGAAATTTAACAAATGGATAGTCATTCTCCAGGAGTTGGACTTGGATTTCCAGTCCGTTAAGTCTAAGAAGTCCTTAGTTTTTGCTGAGCTTATAGAAGAATTTTCCACTGAAGAAAATGTAGCAGTTGAGGATGACTCATTCCCAGATGAGCACATCTTCTTGATAGCCACCTCTGATCCTTGGTACGGAGATATTCTTATATATCTCCATACTTTGAAGTATCTTGCCACTTCCTCTAGGGAGGAATGACGTAAGTTATGCCTTCATGCCAAGAACTACCTCATTATAGGAGATACATTATATCGACGAGGGGTAGATTCCATCTTGCGCCGTTGCCTTACTCATGTGGAAGCAGAGATTGTCCTAAATGATTCCCATAGCGGAGCATGTGGGGGTCATTTATCTGGATTAGCAACGGCCCAGAAGATATTGCGTGCCGGTTATTTTTGGCCCACGATCTTTAAATATTGTGTGGAAGCAGTGAAGCGCTATCATCCGTGTCAGTTTTACACCAGGAAGATGTGGTCGCATCCTGCTCCGTTATTTCCTGTTGTCTCGGTAGGCCCCTTCATGAAATGGGGGATCGATTACGTGACATGCAACCCAGTCTCAGTTGGGCGGCATAAATACATCATTGTCGCTGTTGACTATTTTACAAAATGGGCAGAGGCAATGCCTACTTTCAAAGACAACGGGGAAACAACAACTTTCTTTGTTTTCAATCAAATTATTGCAAGGTTTGGTATTCCCAAAGTGATTGTCACTAACCATGGCAGTCATTTTCAAAATAACATGATGACAGAACTGACTACTATGCTCGGATTTAGACAAGAACATTCTTCTCCATACTATCTGCAAGCTAATAGTCAGGTTGAGGCTATCAACAAGACTTTAAAAACTATCCTTAAATGGACAATTGATGCAGCCCGTTATAATTGGCACATCATGTTATATCCTGCTCTTTGGGCTTACAGAACTAATGTCGGCTCCATTCTTCCTTTTGTATAGAGCACCGATGGTGCTTCTCACCATGGACCAAAAAGCGTCGTTGCCCTCTTCCTTTGAAAAAACCCTAGGTCGATGCTTCTGTCATTAGAGGAAATTTCAACTCAAAATGGGCCTTTTAACTTTAACTAAAATTCCATGTCATCATGTGTTAGCCAATGAAATTGCTTTAAATTTGAAATACCGTATAGGTATTAAACACTTTTTTAATATAAATTTGGGGATAGGTATCATAAAAAAACTATTTTTTTTTGTATTTTCAACATATCTCCCCATGTTTTTACTTAAATTTCGATCGGGATAGCTCGTTGTATGCGGAATTAAATTCCGCATCCAATGAGTACCCAATCGACATACTTTTGAAGGACCCCGCTACCCAAAAAACAAGAAATACATCATCATCACATTTTTTCAGGTATTTCTTGTTTTTGGGGTAGTGGGATCCATCAAAAGTATGCTGAATGGGTACTTGTTGGATGCGGAATTTAATTCCGCATCCAACGAGCTCTCCCAATCAAAATTTGAGTAAAAAAACGGGGATATATGTTGAAAATATAAACAAAAAAGTAATTTTTTTTCTTTTCTTCCTCCAAATTTAATAAATATTATTTTATTACTCTAACTATTATTTTATTAATTTTTTTTAGGAGGCCCACTTTGAGCTGAAATTTCCTCTAATTCCTTTCTAACTAGAGCATCGATTATCAAAAAATTGGAAAAAAGAAGGTTCTAGAAGCTTTCATGAGGAAGCCTCTGTGGAGTCAGTTCCTACATGCTTGGGAGATGCGGCATTCACTTCCCTCACCTGTAGAGATCACATTCTATCCATTTTCCAAGTCATCTCATGAGTTCTAGGCCTATAAATGAAGCCTTCATGATGAGAGTAAGGGAGTCCATAAAAAACATCCTTATGCTATTAGTTTGAAATTTGAATCAGAGGCAAAGTAGAGCTAGATAATGTTTGGAAAGATCTTCATAGGTATAAAGGATTGTATATGTTCTTGTGGAGATTGAAGCCATTGTCATCAAGGCTTGGTTGTACTTATTTATCTTCCATAATTAATACAAAGACATTCCCCTTTACTATATCTAATGTATTGATTTTAGTTAGATATTTTAAGACTCCTTGATCACTAATATGAATAATCAATTTATCATGATGCTCTCATCTTGTTTGCTTGTCTTTTGATCTATCTTATAGGTATTGAACCATTGCAAGGGATTTTGGAGAAAAGACAAGGAGATATAGGCTTGAGGTATATTGTATTTCATGTTATTTCAGTTGATTGTTTAAGGAAATGATGTGGTGCTTGTAACTTACAGTGAAGAGGAACAAGCAGTGTCCGCACTGATTGAGAATTCCTTATAACAAAATTGGAAACCATACTGGGGATCAATAAATTCAGTCAGATCTAGGGAAGATCCAGTCAGATATGGTGCATATCCATTCAGATCTAGAAAATTTGGTAATCATTCCATCTATGAAGGTTCTTTCTCTCTCCTTTTAGTCATTTCAGTTAACAAGGTAAGCCATTTATCTTACTTTCCTGATTATTGCCTTTTTTCTGAAGTAGGTTTTTCACCTTTTTCAGTCCAACGTAGTATTTTTTGGTTTCTCCTGTAGGCCTTTATCCTTTTGATCTATTGTTTTGGTGGCACACCTCTCTTTGATTGACAGAGCGTCGTCATGCACTCTGCCCGACGGCTAAAAGACCCCGCGGCCCAAAAATTTGTGCCTCTAAACTGGTGAAAGATCCTTCTAAGATGGTCTAAAATCCTCATATCCATTTCAAATCACTAATTCACCCTATATCTTGGATTTAAAGAAGATTAAAAATCATTTATGAACATGAAGTAAAACAATGGAAGAGGAAACAAAATGCCATTTTTTGAACATTAAAAAGGAAGGATCAAAACTCTTACCTTTTCCATGAAGTTGAAGGAACAATGGGTGAGCCTGACACTTGCCAAAGCACTGGTGAAAATGCCTTGCTTTCACTCCAACTACCAAACTCTCAAAATGGTAAAAACAATTGGTAAAGAATACTTACCAACACTTTCTATTTATAGATTATTTGGAAGTTTTCAAAAGTTTATTATAATTTATTTATTTTGAAATCCAAATTATTTCATTAAAAGTGGGTTTTTGCTTTTTATTTTATATAGTTTTGGTAAGTTGGCTTTTAATGTGCTTTTTGGAGTTTTTTTAGGGCAGCATTGAGTTATGGCTATGATATAAGATTTTTTAGTCTTTTTCAAGCTTGAAGTTGAAATGAAAAAGTACCGAGCGTCTTTAAACACTTTTCACATGCTCGTTAAAACCCCAGTAAAAGAGTGTCGAGTCTACTTTTTTTCTTTTTCAAACTCATTAAAAGTGGATGATGAAAAAGGAACCCAGTTACAGAGTTATATTTAAGCTTCAGTCTCCTCAAAACACAAAAATATTGCCAAGCGAACTTGTTACATTCACGCCTGTAAAAGAATCAGAATGGTCAACTAGTCGAGGGTAGGTTATCTCTTTTTTGGACTGGCTAGCATTATTTATGAAAAAGGAACTTTTGGATTCTTCTTAGTCATTTTAGACTCTCTAAACGTGAAATGAAAAATGATTTTTCTTTCATCGGACTCATAAACAAAAATGATGAAAGACCCTATTTGGGAACGAACCCCTCCTTTCTCAGGTTCACAAAACATATGAGAATGGACTCGTCATTTGATGAGCTTTAACGAGTGTTTGTTACCCTCTTTGGAATCGTAAAAACAAAAACAGGAACTCACCTTTAGAGGAGGGGAAACTAAAGGAAAGGGGAATGAGTTTCATTTGTATTTATGGTAGTAATCTATAGTCCACCTTTGAACATGGCACCGGTCTACATTTGCATATCTAAATAGTTGGGTATTTAGCTTGTCACTGATTTGATCCACTTTTTTGAGTCACCTGACTCTTTTGAGTCAATTCAAATAATTCTTCATTATATTCCTTGCAATACACCTGGTTCTATTCTCATTAATTCAATGCTACCAAGTCATGTGTCATGCCGCAAAATGTTCAAAGGATGTCTCTACTAGAAAATAAATCCTCAATAAATTTGTTTGTTCCTAAATTCATTCGTGTCTAAGTCAATTCCATCACTTCAAATAAACTTTGGTTTCTAGTTTCACGTCACTGATGTGGGAATCATCATGGCCCTCCTGTGATAAGTCTATTCCTGTTGACTTTAAATCATTATCCAAGAATTAGACCTAGAAACCTAAAGAGTACCTTGGGTTTACATGACTTAATGGCAGGTTACCTCACTTTCAACATGAGTTTACATCATTGGCTCATGATTGAAATATCTCATCGAGTGTTTGACTCCAAGTCCTTTATCCACATTTGATGATATGTACTGAGATACCTTGGGAATCATTGACATCAATGGTGATTTCCCTTGCACTTTTCAACAATTGACATGAATGACCGGTAATCAAGTAGTTTCTGCCATGTTCGACGTTAAGACATCGATTCACATGGTTAGAATCGTATTGGTTGGGGATTGGAATGAAGACCCTGAGTGTTTAGGCTTCACCAACATGATTACCTATGCTCATGTTGTGTTTGGATATCATTTAGATTCATGACACAGATCCACATTGTATGTTTGGTGGTTGTGTCCCATATTTGAGGTTAAGAGACATGGATCTACTTTGTATGTTCCGTAGCTATGTCCTACCTCCTATAGAATTTATTCATGGATCTATAGTGTATTATTGGTATCCATGACATGGTCATCATCATAGATCTGCAATGTATTGGTCCACAACTATGATTGGTTTGGGTAAAGTCAGTTCAATGGTCATGTATTAGCTATGAGTCTATCTCTCTTTGCCTCTGTATTAGATAGAAATCTTGCAAACTATTTCACCTATGAATTTCTTATATATTCATACTTTGGGGGGCATTCTATTGCACCTAGAAATTCCACATTACCTATCAGCCTTCATGGAAATTCTACATTGTCTTTTAACCTCCCAAGAAGCCTATCCTGAGTCATCTTGGTCGTCTTTTTTCTACACACTAAAGGGCTATCGCCTTTTTTCCTTTTGTACATAGCATAGAAGGTGCTTCTCACAATGGACCAAAAAGAGTCATTTCCCTCTTCCTTTGACAAAACCCTAGTTTGGTTCTTCTATCCTTTCTACCTGGAGAGTTGATGGTAAAAAAATTGGAAAAAAGAAGGTTCTAGAAGCTTCCATGGAGTCAGTTCCTACATCCTTGGGAGAGGTGGCATTCACTTCCCTCACCTATAGGGATCACATTCTATGCATTTTCCAAGTCATCTCATGAGTTCTAGGCCTATAAATAAAGCCTTCGTGATGAGAGTGAGGGAGGCCAAAAAAAACACCCTTATGATGTTAGTTTGAAGTTTGAATTAGAGGCAAAGTAGAGCTATCTTACATTTGGATATATCTTCATAGATATAGAGGATTGTAGATGTTCTTGTGGAGATTGAATCCATAGAAATCAAGGCTTGGTTGTACTTATTTCTCTTCACTAATTAATACAAATACATTCCCCTTTCCTATATCTAATGTATTGATTTTAGTTAGATATTTTCAGACTCCTTGATCACTGATATAAATAATCAATTTATCATGATGCTCTCATCTTGTTTTCTTGTCTTTTGATCTATCTTATAGGTATTGAACCATTGCAAGGGATTTTGGAGAAAATACAAGGAGATCTAGGCTTGAGGTATATTTCATTCCATGTTAGTTCAGTTGATTGTTTAAGGAAAGGATGTGTTGTTGTGTCCTTTTGTTCTGTGCTTGTGACTTACAGTGCAGAGGAACAAACAATTTCCGCACTGATTGAGAATTACTATAACAGAGTGTCATTATCCTACACATGTTTCCTTGCATTGAGCATAGGTATATTCCACTGCTGGAGATAGTTTGCTTGTCCCCTGACACTCGTCTCGCCCTATATTTGTAACTATAAAGAACTTTTATTCTTTTTCAAGATTTTCAAAATATCTGAAAAAGTCCAAAAAAAATTTAAAAAACCAAAAAGCTAGACAGTAAAAGATGTTATATTTGGAAGTAGTCCAGTCATGTCACCTTCAAACAGAGCACTGTATATCACATCCATTGGTTGGGTTATTAGTTTAAATTTAGGAGATGTACTCATTACTCTAAGTTTATCTCCATTGACTGGTTAAGATTCCAGTCCCTGTGGAGCCTCTATTGATGCCTCCTGTGACACAGAGATGTCCCAGTTTGCATATCGAGTCCATGCTTCCTACCTTCAGCCACCATTTTCCTTTATGGTCTTGTTCGAATGAAGTTGAATCCTGAGTCGACCATTCCTTAGTTATCTTGACTTTGCATGTTGGTCATTCCCAGTACTATTACTAGTTTGTGCACATCTTGTTCTAGTTCTTCCAAATTATACAACATTGATGAGTACCTTGTGTTCGTTGATGGGGGATGCCTTAATTCCCTCCTTCCATTGGATTCCATCCCATAGACTTCAGATCATTTATTCTGAGATAGGAGTCTAGAGTCATTTGAGTGCCTTGAGACTTACAGTCATTAGTGGTAGGTTCTCTCTCCATCGACCGTTTTGGGAATACATCAATATCCCCTGATTGATGGATTATTCCAAGTGTTCTACCTCAACACATCTATTTACACTTGTTATATTGTACTCTAGTACCTTGATTCCCATTTTCATTATAGGTGGATTATCTCGCATCTGTTAACGATATACATCAATTACTGGTAATAAGACGATGGACTACTATGTTTGACCTCGACTCATTTATTTGCATAGTAGGACATGTACTCATAGCAGTTTATGTAGAATACCTTCCAGTTTGGTGGCTTTCCACATATGCTACCTCCTCGATCGTGCTAGTGTTCATGAGATTTCATCTCTCATGATTTTATTCCAATGTGTGTCACATATCTTCAGCCATTATGGAGATCTTGATCTAGTGTATATCTTCAGCTTATATGGAGATCTTGACCCATTGTACATATTCATCATGTATATTTTGATTTATCATATATTGTATGTGGTGATGACCATAGATGTCACATTTTGTATATCATGCCTATTCATGGCCATTGTACTCTTGTGTATCCGGGTCTGCTATATGTATTGGAAGTTACATGCAGAGATTGATTATTGTACTATACGGATGGATGTTTGGTTCTCCCACCTGGTTCTTCATCACTCCACTTATGGGATGGATTTTATAATTTCTTTAGGCCATCATGTTACCCCTCTGACCTCACACATTAGGGGGCATCTGTTATAGCAGATTTTACCACACATTACTGATCGCATATTCATGGCCTTCCATGTCCCTTTGCAGACTCTTTAGACCCCATGGACTGATATTATACTTTGATGTTTCCAAGTTCATCCCTAAAAATCCTTGTTTATTGTTGTAGGTGACTTTTAATCCCATACTCGTGTGTAGACGTGAATTTTGACCTCAAACCCGCGTACATTGGGATGTGTGCATAAATACAAATAATTATGGAGTTTTTCTTCATGTGTGTCTGAACCACTTGACTCTTGGTCTTCCATATGCCTTGAGATTGCTCAGATTTGACCCTCCATTACCCCTATGCAGTGCTATATAAGGGACCCCTTGGATACATTAAAGAGGAGGAATTGAAGAGCAACGAAACTATAGTCAATTCTTGAAATATCTTGCATATACTTGATTCTACATCCCTTTTTCCCTTTGGAACACTTTGTGTTCTTCCCAAGATTTCATTTGTTTGTGAGATTTCTATCGAGAGATGGAGGATTGAGGTGGTGGAGGACTCGGTTTCTTCGGTTCGCAGACGTTCCGACAGAGGTTGTCACTTGTGTAATCTATGATTTGATTAATAGAAATATATTTTCCTATCCAATAATGTGCATTTGAATGAATATTGAATCCATGGATATGTTTAATTGCTTATACATTGTTGATTATATATGCTAGAGTAGATATAACACCATATTATATAGCATGCTTGTCTTGTTTGCTATTTTTGAGAGAAAATTTCTATCACAAGCGGGATTGGAAAAAGCTCAATGGGGGTCTACTTCAACCATCCGAAATAAGGTATGATTCAAGGTCCCTTAGTGTTAGATGTTTGGTTTCTCTTGCATATTGGGAAAGGATTGATTTCTCATGTCTAGTTGTCTATTGTGGTACACCCCAAGCCATAGGAAGTTTCTCTCTATAATAGTTGGAATCAATGACCAGACACCATTGGAATCAATGACAACTTAATCAACACCCATATTGTATGAGGTACTCTTATTCCATGTATAATCCCAAATACTTGAATAAAATATAAATTATTATTTCATGTGCTTTCTAAATGTGTTGAAAATAAAAGTTTAGTTCTATGTTTTTATAGTTACTGCTTATCATTTACATTTATTGTCCATAATTTACTATTACTATGTGCATTTACGACGAAGTATTTACATTTTTTTTTTTACATTTACGACTCATAAGACATTGTACCTTAGATTATATCTCCATTTGCATAAGTTTAGTTTGTATTTTTACTATCTTTTACTTGTTGTTACCACACTACTCAACATGCTCATGCCGCAAGAGACATTCTCTTGTGTGCGGTCTACCTCAACTTCCTCAAACTAGTAGAACCCTCATTTTGACCTATTGGACTACGAAAGCACATACACCAGTGACTATGATTACAGTTCATCAAATGGAGTTACGAAACTTCCAAATGAGGTTGTTTAAAATTCTTCATTCTATCCTGTAAATAAAAGTGGGCTTCATATTTTGAATTTATTTTCATTATCATGTGTTTGATGCACTATAGGCTCTTTTCATTGTTTATAGGTTATTGGAATGATGGTTTTCATTTTTGTGAGTTTTAGGTAAATTCCTCATGTCAAGTACTTTTTTTTAGTGGTTTATTTTTTGTTTCGAGGGCCCCGAAGGAGTATTTGTCCACCTAAAAGGATTTTCAACCACCCACATATATTTCAAAGGAAAATAATGTATGAAATCATGCAACTATTCCTTTGATAGTCATGCATTGCGCTAGAGTTGTATAGGAGGGTCGCATGGGAAAACCATGCAACTATTCATGGGACAATAACATGGTCATGCACCTAGGCTATACATGTCTATGCATTTTAACTATGTGAGTGTTCTTGGGATAATCACACAACCATTTAATCGAGTGGTGATTTTCATGTATCGAGATACTGTGCATATTGTTTGACAATAATCAAATAGAACACCATGACTAATGGTGAAAAAACCACGTGGATATGGTTATATTTTCTTTTGTATATTATTGATTGATTATGGGTGACTAACATATCTTTTCAACTTGTTTGTAGTTGTATAGTTTGTGTGCTCATGAGTAATTTGTTTGAGTGGCATGAGCACCACTACAATTTGTTTCTAGGGAAAATTCTAAATGATCTAGTTGTCTGCCAATTCCTATGATATGTAGGGTTGTTGAAATTATTCTTTTGTGCCAAGATGTATATGAGTGACAACATATTAAGGGAGTTACTCATGATGTGAGATCACCAGTAGGGTTTCTCCATGGTGGGAAGAGAGAGAATGTATCGTTATCACGATGATATATACTATTTAAATGGTTAGTCAATTGGTGTGATGCAGGAGGAAACCCACCCTTATATTGGCGGTTGGTGTGCATTGGATCAACTAATTGCAAGGTACTATATGGGTGACCCTACAAAGAATAATAATGGGGGAATACTTATGATTTATTTGGATAGTTTAACTATGAGGGAGGTGGCGATCATCATCAATAGGTTATTAGGTGTTACTATGACTCATTGGATTTATGGGGTTCAACTTCTCTTGGTAAATAAGGTTCTGTTAGGGGAAGGGGTCACTTGGGAAGACGCGTTGCTAGTCAATATGTGTGATTAGATGGCCACGTACACTATGGAGGAACATACGGTGTTTACCTATGGTATCATTATGTATTCTTATTAATTTGTATGGGTTTCATCAATTTTCCCACCTATTGTGATACTAATCCTGAGGATGAGGGAGACCCAGATAGTATTTCGGGGAAGAGTGATTCCTATATATCTAAGTGGAGAGGTTTTCCATGTCTTCACAGTCAATTATATATTGGTGTAGAGACAATACTTTGGGTCGATTGAGCAATATCTAGGGAATAGGATGGACTTTTTCCATGATACAGAGTTTCCACCACTTGGTTAAGAGGGATGTGATTCTAGGGTTGTGTGTCTCTTTGTCCTATTTATGTACATTTTTTTGTTCCATTTATACACATTTTTTTTTACAATATGCATATATGAAACTAATTGTTTTTTCTAATCAGCGCAAATGTTGGTCTTGTACAACCTATTAGGTTACTTGCAATAAGTTGACATGCGAGCTATGTATGGAAACTAAAGAAAGGAGTTCATCGAGGAGAAAATAGAGGCATGTGGGATCAAATATTGATTTGTAAGTGGTCATTTTGATGGATGGAATCGAAGGACATGAGTTCATTGATCTACATGACTAGTACATGGTGTCATGTCTATATCACCTCAAGGGTGTAACACAAGGATGGTACACCAAATCAAATCATGGTCATTGGTTACTTGCATCAACTAAGGGTAGTGACACAAGACCCCCCCCCAACTAGTGGCAATAAGACCAATAGTATTATCTCTAGATTAGGTCATGATGCCTCTAGTGATGATACAACCACTATGGTGGGAAATCATGCACACAGGTGTGTAACCTCTCCCATATTGAGTGAAATTCCTCGAGGTTGTTGACCAGGACCAATATTTAGAAATAAAAAGAAAATGAGATAACCCCAAGTAGATCCTTATAGCTCTTGTTAGTAAAAAAATAAGGTAGAAAAAAAATAAATGAACTACAAAACAAAATATATTAGGGGGCGCAAGCCATAACGAATATCGAATGCAAGAACCACTTTATATTTTCCAATGGTCAAGAAAATACATGTTGTGTAACCTAGGAGTTGCAAGATTCAGAGGGAACCAAAAAATATCCCTTATGGAGACCTATGTTGTCCATAGTAGATTCTAGAAAGATTAAAGAACAAATGGGAGAAACACTTTCCCCTTGGAGGAAGGAGGAAATGGAGATTGGAGAATTGTATAACAGGTCTGGAAGAGATGGTATATGAAGAAGCTCCAATACAATTACAACAGTATAATATTTCTCTATATTTATATTATAATATGCATTCCCATGGCTTCATTTTATAGGCCAAGAAGTGGGAAAGAAACAAATAAATCTAATTTTGAAACCCATCACCTCATGAACTATATTTAAGGTACCTAACGGGGTCTACTAAATACCCATCCATTATTTTGAGAAGACAATTTCAAATTTGTGTTGGTTAGTGGCCTTATTGATCCTTAAATGTGCAGCTGGTGCTTAAGATCCTACCATTTTGACATTCACATGGATATGAAAGGGAAAAGCATGTAAGTCTTGCATAGGAACAAAACTTGTAATATAGAAAATAGAGCACTTTAATATGGTTTTTGCCATGCAACCATGTATTTTGACTAGTCTTTAACATTTATGGACCCATCTTGCTTCTTGGATATTGATGAGGATGTCTTCGATGGGTTGCATGCTATATGCTGATGACTCCTTATTATGTGAATTGTGAAAATGTCACATGTGTGTAATATTTGAGCGTTGACATATTCCTCCTTATGTATGAGGTTCAGAGGGAACTTTATACTGATAATGAATCATCATTTCTTTTGTGTTCTCCTTTCTTCTTGAAATATATGAAGCATGTGCGGACATATAAAATCCTCCCATGGAGGGTATATTGCTGGTGAGTGGTAACAATAATGTTGTTTTATACAAATGAGTCATGCATACCCATGCTCATGAAGATCTGCTAAAGAGGATACAAAATGAGGAGACCGAGGGGTCAACTCATAAAACTACAGGGACATGAATGAAGTTGGCTTCAATCCATGCAAGAGTAAATGATCCTAGAAAGGATGTAAATAGTTTTGAAGAAGTGGAACTACTAAATATCATGCTATTCCTACTTAGTTAGAGGAAATACCTTATATTGATTGAAAGGGATCCTAAGGTATCACTGTAACTACTACAACTCTCAGAATATGGTGATCTGGTGTCAATGAGAGACGCAGTAAATGATAAGGTGAGGTCTTATCCTATTTACCAATATCATGTTGTAACCAACTATGACACTGAATGACCTGACATAAGACTAGTTGATAGGTGTAGGTTACATGACTTCCTTTGATCAATGAAAACTTGGGGAGTATTCTTCAAAATATAGGGATATAGTATAATTAAGGGAGAAAACATATTGATGAAGGTTTTTGTTGAGAAACAATACTGAGGGAATGGTGACAAAAAAATGGATAATGTTGGGCATATTGAGATTTAACGAGATTGATAAAAGGAAACCAAATGCTTGATGCCAAAAGAATGGGGTTGTTCCCAGGGTATTGAGTGGTTTGGGGAACCATTTGTACATAAATAATAATTGGTGGGTGTAATATCCCCAATATAATATTATAGATATTATCTTTAATTATTCACATAGTGAATCAAATCTTTCAACCAAGGATATATTGATTACCAAAATTTCTTCAAACAATGGTTTGTATAAATTAACTAGAATACATAAAAGATGGTACAACCTAAAGAGAATGATTTCAGACCTATTGTTGGACACAATGGCCACATTGATAGGGGGATGAATCATTGTGTGAGAAATTTAAACCTTTTTATATTTCTATAAGCCAATCAGATTATATCAATCATTATGTCATCAATTACATAATCAACTGAATCAATCATGGGTCATAAGCATATACAACACATCAAAAGAGACACATAAATATATGTAGTTTTTAATTTTATTTATTGTACATGGAAGATTACAATATTATTGATTACAATTAGCGCCAACTGATGAAAAGAGAACCAACTCTCATAACAAGACCCAACCTGCTTTTCTTAGCTCCAACTAAGAAGGGTTTGGGGAGTCCAATCCTCAAGTGCAAGATTATTCTTGCAAGAAATCATATGGCTCTTCTACATAACCAAATTCTTCTCTGCACATCAATTTCCTTTTATCAATGCTACTAGTCATCTGCTTATCACTCTCATAAATATTGTTGCAACACTTTTCTTGATATTCTTTGTTCACCTTTTCTTCTATACTTTTTCTCAATCTTTGCTGATCAACCTTTGCTCATCCCTCTTTGTCAATATTCTCATCAAAACCTATTCATCTTCTCATCACCGCTGCTCATCAATACTTGTCATCAACACTTTTTCATATGCTCATCAACCATGTCAAGTCTGCATTGTTGGTCATGTTTCTATGTTAATCATTCTTTGGACATCAAAACTGTTCATCACACTGAAGAGTGTGCATCATCATCATCATGGTATGTGACATCATCATAGGGTACAAGGCATAATAATCACTCATCATATCATAGGAGTATAATTTAATCAACCGGTAGTATGCATGATCAACATCAAGTATACATCATAGTGCATAGGAAAGCATCATCACACTATGGTATGGATGTATATCATATTGTCTGGGAGTGCATCAACTTTATATAGTGTACATCATTCTCACATGAATTATCATCATAAAGTGTATCATATCATAACATAAAGGTAAGTAACATAATCATCATAGCTTCCATAATGACTTCAAATATATATACCAATATAGAGGCTAACATACCAAGATCAAAGATGAACTCTATCCATGAGAGACATGTGCCATCACAAGAGAAACCTAGAAGAATGAACCATGAGTTTTTGAAGACCAAAATATGAGGAAATAATAAACAAACAAAAATAAACTCTAGATTATGTCATCACACATTCCTCATAAAGATATTTCCTTCCAGCCAAAAATTTTGTAATTTTGATTCCATATGAGAAATTTATGACCATTTTAGTGAAGATGCCAAAACATTTCTCCACCATAAAGTTCCGCACTTTTCTCCAAGAGTTGTGAAATACCAAAGAGATAATTTATTTATGAACAAATCAAATGTTTGATATTCTATCTATATAGGTTGTTGAGGAAAGTTAGTACCTCAAACTGGGCCGACATGTAATTCAAAAATACAAATAATTAAATTCTCTTTTGTTTGGTCGGTTGACCCAAAAAGGTGGGGTACAACAACTTCAAAAATCCATATCTCTTCAACTGTAAGGAGTTATAAGATGATCCACATATCAATGGAAATGGATTGACAAGGAATATCTCCCTATGATGGGTTTATTTGCAAAATTTTGGTATAAACCTTAAATTCTTCAATTTATTCAAGACTTCAAAGATTCAACACATAAAGGTGCCAAAGACCATGTGACCTTATGTATAAGTTCCAAGTTCAAAGTGTTCAATGGAAATCATCAAAGGCATGAGGGATTTAATGGTCTTCACAGAACATACTTAACACCAACAATGAGAAGGTCTCCACCATATACTCATCATCATCAATCAAACAAGAGGCTTCATCAAGGACCAAGGACCATTAGCAAAGGGTATGCACTTGACCTCAATATCAAGGCGTGTGTACCATGCAAGTATGCCCACCACATCGTCATTAAGGAACCCATCATCATGGCATGTATTCCCAAGCATCCCATCATTAAGGTTCCATAGGGAATGCAAGAAAATGTCGAAGTGCTATCATGCCACCCTATGTGGGTGCAAAGTATTTCTCATTCCCTAGGACCATCTCCAAGGGTTCTAAGACCCATCAATATATAAGTGACCCATATTACCTTCACTATTCCTTCAAGGATTCTTCATAAAGTAAGAGACTTCATGGGATTCTTCAACCATCTTAACCATGAAAGGGGACCTCCAAGGCTCAAGATTCATCATGACATGACCTATGGGGTTTCCAAACCTTCTCCTATAGTTCCATGACACCATTATAGCATGAATGACCATATAATTGGTCATTAATGATTCTCGAATATCTACAAGGGCTTCAACACCATCTCCGGAGTCTTCAACATCGTGAATAAGGTGGTGGATCCAATATCCAACGTTGTGGGTACATGGATATTTTCAACTAGGTACAAGGTTCTTCAAAGCACAAACCAACTTTGTATGGGATCCAAGGCACTGGATGTAAGGGTACTGGGATCATCCATACTTTTTCAATTCAAGAGGGACTTGGTGGAATCAATAACTAGCTATGGAACCACTACAAGTCCATGTTGGCATCAATGACTATTTCATTAACAATCTCCCCCTTTGTCATTGATGACAACAACTCATAATCGCCCCGCGAGAATGATCCCATTTTTTCTTGATCTATCCCCCTTTGTCATCAATGGAAAAGAGTGTCCACATATCTTCATTTGAAATTAATAATCACTAATCACCAAACAATGCTCCCCTTGTTTATATGCATGATCTTGGGACCAGTTTTTGTGCTTGGAGTAGTTGTCATTTATCCTTTGAGTTTATCCTCCAACCTCATGAACTCAAGGTGGGATAAGGTATTTGAGACACCTTACACTTGGATCGCCATATGTAATCCATTCTCCTTGCTCTGATAAACCTCTCCTATCTATAACTGCTCGGTGTTCTTCATCCATACTTACTTCTTGGAATTTGTCCTTTGAGTATTTGTTCCTTCATCTTTACTCACTTTCCTTGATGATTTTTATAGGAAACTTCTCATGGGTTGTTTTCATGTACACCAAAAATATTGAGCTTTGTTCTCAAAGCCATTGCAACCAGAACATCTCATCGTACAACATTATGTAGTAATGTGACCAACATGGTTGCATGTCCAACACTTGACTGAGATATTGGAACTTACAATGCTTCTTTGATCAACTTCATCTCTCCATGCCTGAGAGTATCCGTGACTATAGGCCTTTGTCTTCTGATATTAAAATCTTCTTGCATTGGTTTTCTTCCAAGTTTCGCTGGTTCTTCTTGCTGATGTGTATGAAGGACTCCTCCTTGGTTTACTTATTTGACTTGCACATTATTGGGCTTTGTGACCAAACCCACTACAGGTGTAGCATCTCAATGTGTGACATGTGGAAGCAATATTTCCATCTTGGTTACATTTCCTCCACTTCTTTTTCCATAGAGTCTACAATCCATAGCCTTATGACCAAAGTTAGAAAAAAAATAACAATAACAATTAAATCCATTTTCATACCTGGGACTTTGGTTCCATCTTGGAGTTGTTTCTTTTATGATCTTGCTTTGAGGAATAGACCTAAATCCTTGTTGCATTCTTGAACTTCCAAGGTATTTTTTGTCATTTGCAGGTGCATGGGGAGCAAATTTGGACGTTGATGGACCTACTTCTGGATTTTTGGGAGACCAAGTGTCATCTTTAGATTTTTATTTCTCGTTCTTGTAGCCACGATGAGTCTTCTCACATGGAGATTTTCTGAAATCCAAGATCCTATCTAGTGTTATAAATATAATCCACCTTAATACCATGGTTAGATACTATAATCACATTTCATTTGCATCCATGCAGTGATTCTATGGTTTAGACTTA
Organism: Pseudotsuga menziesii; assembly: GCA_001517045.1. Taxonomy (NCBI): domain Eukaryota; kingdom Viridiplantae; phylum Streptophyta; class Pinopsida; order Pinales; family Pinaceae; genus Pseudotsuga; species Pseudotsuga menziesii. The sequence goes on from LPNX010701586.1 coordinate 374,745, forward strand.
TGGAAATCGATCATTTACTCATAGTTAAGGTGCTCCTTGTTGATAATTCTGCATAGGTGAAGCACTCCATGTTGATCATCCTAACAAAACATGAATCCACATTGATGAAAGTCAACCAACATGCACTCCCCATCCCCAATTTCAGCGATCTTGTTTGACTTGAGGCTCTAGTGCATGTGTAATACTCCAAAATTCATAAAAATTAAAATTTTCCTTGCGACAATTAATGTTTAAAACATCACCTAAAGAGGTTAATTTAACCGCTAACAGTTAACATTCTAGAATAACTGAACTAGATACTTCAGAAATCATTTACTAATATATAATACAAATATTACCAAGCCATCGAAAATGGAAGGTATTGAAAGGTTGGTTTACAAGATTAATGAGTTAGAGAAGTGACGCATTGAGATCATCTGTTTACTTTCTAGTCAGTGTATGGTTCTAACGTTGTTTTCTTGTTTTACTGAAGGAGTATTTGGTTTTTCTCGATGCTTAATTATCTCTATGAAGCTAATGCAGTCAAATGATGTTTTTATAGGTCTTTTACAGGCAAGCCTTTTTCTTCCAGTTCAGAATCAGGATTAAAATAGTTCGACAACATATAAATTGCTAGAGAACTCATCTAGTTTTTTTATAAATATGCTATAAGTGTGAAGTAGTTTAAAACATCCAGCTCTTGGTTATTGAAGGTACACAATTTTTTACTTTCTTTCCATATGTTTATACCTATGAACGTTATACAGGTTTAGGACTTAGAATCACTAAGTTCTCAATTTTTGTCATTAATTTTATTGTATAATATGCATATGTTAACTTAGTCCAAGCATAAAATTTCTATTCATGCACGTCCTATATGCATTGGCATGAATATTTGAATTACAAGCAAACCTATTTTATTATCCTAAACATTAGTATTATAAATCCAATGTATTCATAATTATGCCTAGAGTGATGCATGCATTAAATGTTATTCTATTTAACTTTAACATGTAAACAAAAATATATTCATTTTTAAACTTTTGTTTATATGGAAATACTAATCACAACGTACAATATGTGTTAGTAATAACACATCTTTGTTTAGTAGGTTTTCACATAGTTTAAACTATATCAAAACCCAAAAGATTTTCAAAGCTAGTGGATTCCAAGTGTAACGAAACAAGGAGAGAGTTTTTAAAGCAAAACCCTAAGCGTAGAGATATCAATCTTTAACAGTCAAAGGTGGAAAAGCTTGCCCATATGAACAGTCAAAGGTGGAAATTGTTATTTTTGATGGAACAGCTATAGGGTTTGAACCTCTATCGATTATACACATAGATTCGGGTAAGCCTCGGCCTTACATGATCCCGAGGTTCCCTTCAACAATTAAATGTGTGGTCATAATATCGTGGTTGTGTGGAAAAAGACTATGTTGTTGAAAGGTTTTCATGGCTGTAATTGTTAATTGATTGCTTTGATAATTTCAAAAACCTTATGGCTCTAGGACTGTTTATAAAAGGTTGTTAAATGAAAACGATAGGGTTTTGAGAACTGGTAATAATTTTAATTTGTAAAATTAGAAGGTGATAAATATTTTGGTCCTATACTCTGTTTAAAAGAATTTTTTTAAAGACTCTGGTTTGTTTTTATGCGTTACTGACCCGAAACTGGGAAGGAATTACAATAGATTAAGGGTTTCCTTTTTTGTTTGGTTTTACATAGATATGGTATGAAAATACATTTATTATAAAAGCTTTGCTATAAAGATAAACCCTGAGTTTTTGCGATTTTTAATTAAGACTTTTAAATGGTAATTTTATTTGATATTAAAATAATTTGTAAAGCTATTTGTAAAAGTTTTTAATAGGTGTTTTATGAAAACTGTTTGTGTTACAAGATAAAAATGAGGAGAGACTTTCTCAGTTAAAAACTCGACTCTGTAACCTTAACATGAAATATGGTTATCTTGAGTTTTGAAATATTAAAAATGACTGTTTATTTTATATGTTGCTTTTAATTATATAAATAACTCTATTTATAACTAGATGTTGTAAATTGTTACAACTGTAAATAAACTTTTGGAAATTGAACTCAAGTGATAGAACACTTGCACTCACAACATTGCTAATCAAACATGCAAAATTACAAACAAAGGAGACTGAAATTGGAGCATAACACTAATCTGTATTGAATAAGTGTACAATAGACAACCTTATGAAGTCATAGGATACTGCAATATATAATTACATGAGATATTCAAATGCATAAAGATGACATTCGAAATAGTCAAAAAGTAGGCTTACTAAATCTAGTCAAATCCCCCATAGGTGCATAAAGTAGTTTCCATATCCACTTAGAGGCTCACGAATTGGAAAAGTCAAGTAGCCAAGATAATAAGGGATGGAAAAACAACTCGTACATGCTTTTATTAGGAGAAAAGGATGGAGGATGATGAGGGAAAAAAACAAGTCAACTACACCTAGTCTTACTTTTCCTTTTGTCATATTTCTCAATAAAACAGACAACTTAGCAGAAAAAATAGATATGCGCTTTGGAGGATCTGGAATAAAGTAGACATGCTAAATATGGTTTCCAAGAGGTTTCCCAAGCGCTCCATGACTCAGTTTTAGCAAGTTTGACTTCTATGTCATGTGGAAGACAACTTGCATAGAGTGGAATATAGGAAACTAAGGAAATAAGACAAAAATGAATTATTTAATGTCTAAGGTAGGTAACTATGGGTTGATTATTCTAACACCCCCCCCTTAAGCCTGACTTTATGAGTAAATATCAGAAAACTATAGGGCCTAGCAACAAGGCTTAGTCACCCTTTACCTACTGCATGTCCATTTAACCAAGTAAAGAGGCAAAACCCAGTGGGAAAATCTTCCCTTAAACATGGACAATAAAACAAAATTTGAAAGTCTTGTCATCAATCATGCTTCACAGCATGATCAGAAATCCCCAGCACTGATTTGATATTGCTGAATGTCTTCTCACAAAAAACTTTGGTGAAGATGTCTGCTACTTGTTCTGAAGATGCACAGAAGAGTAGGTGAATGGTGCCATCATGCACAAGCTGTCTGCTGTAGTGCATATGGATCTCAATGTGTTTGGTTCTCTGTCTATGGACTAGATCATTGCAGATTCGAATGGTTCTTTGATTATCACAATATATAATAGTTGAAAACTCTGATTCGAATCCACACTCACCAAGTATCCCCTACAACCATAAACATTGAGTTGTTGCATTTACAACTCCTCTGTACTCTGCTTCTGTAGATGAGAGTGCTATGGCACTTTGTTTCTTGCTTGACCAGCTGATTGGTCCTTCTGCAAGCATGAACATATATCCTGATGTTGACTTTCGATTTGTTTTGTCACCTACCCAATCACTGTCAGTAAACCCAATCAAATCAAGATCAGATTTAGCTTTGTAGAAGATCCCATGAGTTCTTGTTCCCTGAACAAAGTTAAGGATCCTTTTGGATGATCTCCAATGGATCTCATGAGGCTGATCCATGTATATTGAAGCCACAATTACTACATAAGAAATATTAGTTCGAGTGTGTGTAAGGTAAAGCAAACACCCAATCAACTTCCTATACAGTGTATTATTTACCATAGGAGAAGAACCTGCTTCTTCAAGCTTAACTCCTAAAAGGAAGGGAGTCTTGCTTAGCTTGCAATCTTTCATGTTGAACTTGTTTAGAAAATCTAAAGCATACTTGGACTGATTTAATTTTATTCCATGTTGGGATTGAACAATTTCGAGACCCAAGAATTGGCTCAACAACCCCAAATGAGTCATAGAAAATGCATGGTTCATTGCATCCTTCAAGGAGGCAATATCTTTCTTTAAACTTCCTAAAACCAGGAGGTCATCCACATACAAGACAATAATCATCAAAGAACCATGAATCAGCTTCAAATAAACATTAGGATCATACTTGCATCGAATAAAAATCAATGACAGCAGAAAGCCATCAATCTTGGCATACCAAGCCCTAGGGGCTTGCTTGAGCCCATACAATGATTTATTTAACCTGCACACAAAAGATGGATTAGAAACAAACCCTTGAGTCTGCTGCATGTAAATGTATTCAGTAATATCTCCATTTAGGAAATCACACTTCACATCCATGTGATGTACCTCCCACTACTTCGAAGCTGCAATGGCTAAGGCTAGCCTTATGGAGTCCATCTTTGCCACTGGTGCAAAGGTTTCATTGTAGTCAATACCATGTACCTGTGAGTAGCCCTTGGCTAGAAATATTTCCTTATATTTCAAAAGTGAACCATCAGCAGTAAAATTAGTTTTGAAAACCCACTTACATTGAACTAGCTTCCTCCCTGGGGGAAGATCAACCAGTTCCCAAGTGTTGTTCTTCTGAAGTGAGCTGAATTCTTCTTTCATGGTTGTTTTCCATATTGGATCATGTGATGCATTTTCATATGTCTGTGGGTCTAATTCAACCATCAGATAGAACTTCTCTGCAAATAAAGGGTCTTTCATACACAGGGCACTCTCAAACTGAGATCTAGTCCTCCTAGGATCACTAGGATTTCTAGCTAGTTCCCCAGCTTCATGAATGGTATTTGCTGCTCATTTTGGTCTTGTAGGACTATCAGGATCTGCAATTAATTTATCATTATTAGACATATTAGAATCGGCAAACTCATTTGTCTCTCCACTTACATTCAATGGTTCTAGTGGTGAAGAAGACTCTCCAACTTCAACTGCTGCTAAAGGCTCTTCTTGGAACTGAACACTCCTTTCAATGAATGCTTTGTTTGTGTTCAAGTTGATCAGCTTGTACCATTTTGAATCTTCAGAATACCCAACAAATAGGCATTCTTGGCTTTGGGGCTTCAAATCCTTTCTCTTTTCAGTTGGAATTCTAGCCCAAGCCTTTGAGCCAAAAATCCTGAAATGGGTCACATCTGGCTTGTGCCCACTCCAAGATTCGAAAGGAGTCATACCATCAAGTTGTTTATGAGGCAACCTATTTTGGATATAGGATGCACAGTTTATAGCCTCAGCCCAAAAATTTGGTGACAAAGTCTTAGCCTCTATCATACAGGTTTCCATCTCCTTCAGTGATCGGTTCTTTCTCTCAGCAACACCATTTTACTTTGGTGTGTAAGGGATTGAATGCTGCATCTGAATACCTGCATCTTTACAATATTGAATGAACTCGGACTTGACATAGTCACCACCATTTTCAGATCTGAGGATCTTGAGTCTCCTCCCAGACTGGTTTTCAACCAAGGCCTTAAAGACTTTGAAGAGGTCAAAAAATTCATACTTATGCTTCAGGAGGTAAACCTAACAATACCTGAAAAATTCATCTATGAAGGTCAATTCATATTTTGCTTTACTCATGGACATATGAGGAAATGGACCAGCAACATCACTATGGATCAACTCAAGAGGTGCAGAGGTTCTCTCATGACTAGTTCTCTCAAATTTGTGCTCTGGGTGTTTTCCTAGGATACAACCTTGACAGACTCCCTTGGAAAAATTAATCTTGGGTAACCCTATGACCATATACTTTTCACTCAAATAAAAAAGATACTTATAGTTAAGATGGTGAAATATTTCATGCCAAAGCTTGCTTGCCTCATTAGCCTAAATTAGAAGAGCAGAGGGGTTTGAGTAGGGTAGAAAATGTGAAAACATGTGTACCTTCGAAGTGTGATCTACAACACCTTTTGCAATGACTTTACCATTCGATGTCTCTATGATCTCAACATCATAAAGGGAGAAGACGACCTTCTTTGGAGACCCTGTGTGAGTCATCTGGTACACTGAAAAGAGGTTAGAGGAAAGACCTGGAATATATAACACATTATTGAACTTACCATGGTCAAGATCAATCCTTCCTTTCCCCAAACTGTCAGTGAGAGAGTCATCTCCCACCACTATTGGTGGTCCTTTCGACATGTCAAGAGAGGATAATTATTCCTTGGTCAAAACCATATGTCTTGAAGCTCCAGAGTCTATGATGAAGCTAGGTGAGCTTGATGTGCCAGAAACCAAAGCATGTACTCTCTCTCTGTCCTCTGAATTTGATCCTCCTTCCCTCTTCTTTGAGCAATCAGGAAGGGATATGTTATTCTTCTCTAGGATTTGGGTCAACATGTCAATTTGCTTCTTCATACAGGAGCTCTCGGGATGATAGCCCTTACTACAGTATGCGCACTTGCTCATTTATCCTTTGTTCTTCTTCTTCTCGAATTTCTTCTTGGAGCCTTGGGGATCCTCTTGAGACTTGTTCTTGTCTCTCTTTTGCTCAGGTGGCTTCTTAGATTTATTCTTTCCTATTGAATCCACCCTCAAATCTCCAGCAACCAAAGCTTTGTCTTTGGAAGGATTGCTGGTTCCAATTATCACCAGTTTATCTTGTTCCTGTGTGAGGGATTCCATGAACTCTGCAAGCTTAGGCATCTTTCACGATCAAGCTGTCAACTTTGTGGCATGGAAGGTTGAAAAAAACACTGAATAGTCAGGGCCAAGCTTCGAGAGTATGGCCAAAACTAGTTTCTCTTCCTTATTTTCAATTCCACATTGTTTTAGCTGCAAAACAGGGGCTTTAAACTTGGAAAAGTAGAGTTGCAGGGATTCGAAGCTACTGGGACTCAAACAGATCAATTCATTCTTGATTTGATGTCCTCTCATCTCATCTGTCTTACCAAAAATATATACAAGCTTCTCCCACATTTCATTAGGTGATGTCAATCCATTAAGATGGAAGAGGAGGTCTCTTGAAATGCTCAGACAGAAAAGACCATATGCCTCATCCCTCCTGTTGTGCCATTTAATTTTCTCTTCAGTTGCATTGGGCTCTACCTCAGTTTCCATAGTCACCCTATAGAGACATTTCTCTCTCAACAGTATCTCCATCTTTTCTTTCCATTCAAAGAAATTAAATGGAGTCAAAATGATCTTCTGAGATTGATCCATAGCTCAGAAACTATGCCCTTCTGTCAGCAGAATATGCTCCCAGTCAAGATTTAGAACTTGAAATAGCAATATGGAAGGATAGAAATTGATCTACAAAGGCTCTAATACCATGTGGAAATTGAACCCAAGTGATAGAACAATTGCACTCACATAATTGCTAATCAAACATGCAAAATTACAAACAAAGGAGACTGAAATTGGAGCATAACACTAATCTGTATTGAATAAGTGTACAATAGCCAACCTTATGAAGTCATAGGATGCTAAAATGTATAATTACATGAGATATTCTAATGCATAAGGATGTCATTCGAAATATTCAAAAGGATGCCATAAGGATTCTAATTACACCTAGTCTTACTTTTCCTTTTGCCTTATTTATCAATAAAATAGGCAGCTTAGTAGAAAAAGAATATATTCACTTTGGAGGATCCGGAATAAAGCATACATCATAAATATGGTTTCCAGGAGGTTTCCCAAGCGCTCCATGACTCAGTTTTAGCAATTTTGACTTCTATGTCATGTGGAAGACAACTTGCATAGAGTGGAATATAGGAAACTAGGCAAATAAGACAAAAATGAATTAATTAATGTCTAAGATAGGTAACTATGGGTTGATTATTCTAACAAAACTAACCCATTTGGAAATCAATTTTGAGTAAATTTCTTCAACCGGTAAATATGAAAAGTTTAAACTAAGTTTTTATTTTTGGTTAAAAAACTAAGTGGTTCGTAGAAAAGAAGAATTCTTTGTCTTTAAAAGAATTCTGGATAAAAGTTTATACTTATATATTTTAGGGTTTTGACTGCTTATAATCATTTTATATTATAAATTTTACTTTATTTATTGTTTTATTGTATAGAATTTATAATATTTAAAAATGCCAGTGTTCTTTGCTAATTTAATTAATGTAATAGTTTATTAGTAATATTTGTTTATTATCAGGGAGGAAACGATTTTTTGCTCTACAACCCTTCGATGCAAAAAACTTAATGTCGCCTTGCTCCATTCTCTAATTTCGCTGACCTGACAGTACCCACCTCTGGACCCTGGCCCTTGGCTCACAATCATGGCTCTCTGCACAGGAGGGACAACTGGTCTCTCCCTGCACCCTTCTGCAAAAGTCAGGCCCATGCAGCTGCAAGATGATATGCTTGGCATAAAAAATCCCTTGATCACTGAATCCCTGATAGCCAATGAGATCAATCAATCATCACAGCCCCTACCAAAGCACATACCCAAGACCAATACCTGCCTGGCCAAATTGGTAGACCAACCATGCATCAATATCCCGCCATCCAGAATCAATTTCCATATTGAGTACATGAAGGCATATGCCCTCATTGGAAAATTTATGGGGATACGGACTATGGAAAAAGCACTTCTCAACTAGATTGTGGAAAAATGGAGACCCAAAGCACACTTTGATGTCTAGCTGGGTTCCAAAGTATTCGTCACCATCATCTTCTCGCTCCTAGAATATAGAGATCAGGTTTTGGAAGGGGGGTCATACTTCTTCAACTCTGCTGGACTCTTTCTCTAAAACTAGATATAACGCTTCAACCCAGACATAGATACCTTTACATGGGCACCAGTCTGTGTCAGGCTCTATTCTCTACCAGAATAATACTGGGATGAAGATACCCTAAAAGAAGTAGGAAATTCCCTAGGATAATTGATTTAAAAATCACAAATCAAACCAAGCAGCAAAGGTATACCTTCTACACCTGCATTTGTGTTTATATGCATATAGCTAAATCTCTCCTAGACTCCATCATGATAGCACATCAGGATATAGAATGGATCTAGCCTCTAGGTTACGAGCACATACCCTTCTGTTGCTGAAAATTTCCATGAGCGCTAGCATCTCTTCACAGATTGCCCCCAAAACAAGTTCCTCATGGAAAATAAGAAAACCTCCCTAAGTGATGAAGAGGGCTTCAAGAAAGTATCCAATAGAAGGAAACAGGGAAGGAAAAACCCCACCATCAGAAAATCCATGATTCCCCCAACTAGTAATAGATTTGGGATTCTTGGCACGCAAGCTATGGAAACAAAAAAATTATTATGAGGAGATTCTTCCCTCATCCAAACGCCCACATCAAGAGCGGAACAAGGGGAAAAAAAAGGAGGATTCTGGTCACATTGACAAGACAGATGCATGTGAAAGTCCTCTAGGGATATAAATGAAAATATAGGAACAAGAGATCCCCCTCCCCACGACTGATATGGAAGTCCCTATGGAGGAAGTGCGAGGAGAAACAGATCTGAAGGGTCTGGATCTTGTGGGCCTGGAAGAAGAATGCAATAAAAATGCACTACATGTGATCACCCCAAAGCATATCTAATTACTCATTGATATCCTACAATCACCCAGCACCAAATCCAAATTAGGAGTCGTGATTAGCCATCTTAAAGACTCGAAAAATTGCATTAAGGAAGCTAATAAAAAGGGGATAAAATCATATATTTAGAGACTAGCAGATCTGGGTTCCAATCTGGTTGATTCTAGGAAATACTCCCATCTCAAAGAATTCTTCCCCTTCAACCCCCCAGTTACCCATTGAAATTCATCTCCTGGAATATAAGAGGAATCAATAGCCCAAGCAATCACAGAATGATCAAGAAAAATATACAACAAGACAAGCCCACCATCCTCATGCTACAAGAAACCAAATCCAACTCCACCACTTTGAACTCTCTAATCCTTAGACTCTAGCGTGGTAGTCAGTGCATCTCAATTGATTCCATCGGAGCCTCAGGAGGTCTCACCATTACATGGAATCCTTTGGAAGTAAAAGTTTACCACTTTCTAGAAACAAGGTGCTCCATCTCTACTAACTTCCACCCTTTGGGTACCAACGTCCCAAGAAGAATCACAAATGTCTATGGACCCCATCTCCCCATACAAAAAATAGCCTTCCTTTCCTTCCTCCAATGGCTTGTGAATGACTAGCCAACAGGTACTGACATTCTCGAAGGGGACTTCAATCTCATCACCTCCCTCCAGGACAGGAAAGGTGGATGCCACCTCCTCTCTCCATAAGATAAAAGCTTCAAGGATTTTATTGACAACAATGGCCTGAATGATTTACACACTGACAATGGTACTCACACTTGGAAAAATCGAAGAGGGGGAGCATATTAGATTTCTAGTAAGTTGGACCGCTTTCTCATCACTGAAACCCTCATGTTAAGAAATGAAGAGCTATCCACCTCCATTCTCCTCGCTGTAGGCTCATACCACTAGCCCATTAGCCTACATTGGCAGGTTGGAGACATGACCAAAAGAAAGCCATTTAGATTTGATAAGTTTTGGCTATCTCATCTAGACTTCTTTGAAATGGTCCAAAACTAGTGGCAGAATACACATGTAACAGTCTCAACTTGCATGTATAGGATGCAATCCAAGATCAAACTCCTCAAAGCTCATCTAAAGCACTAGAACAAACACACCTTTGGAACCAGATGAAGGAGGACAAAGCCCCTGGTCCGGATAGTTTTACTGTCAATTTATTTCATGCCTATTGGGGCATGCTCAAACATGAGATATGGGAGATGGTGGAAGAGTCCCGTTACAACCAAAAAAAACTCCCAAACCTCAATTCCACCTTCCTCACCCTCATCCCGAAAGAGACCAATGTCTCCACCCCTAACAAGTTTAGGCCAATTTCCCTCTGTAATGTCCTCTACAAAATCATCACCCAGGTCATAGCCAATCACCTCAAACCCATCCCTCCCTCTCTCATTTCCTCGGAACAATGTGGCTATGTCAAAGGTCATCAAATCCTTGATGGTATCATTTTGTCCCATGAAGTCATCCATTCCCTCAAGATCACCAAAAATCCTGGCATGTTGCTCAAACTTGATCTCTCCAAAGCCTTTGATAAACTAAATTGGAATTTCATAGAAAAATTCCTAAAGGCCTTTGGTTTTGATCATTCCTGGGAAATTGGATTCTCAGCCTCATTACCACTCTCTTTTTCTCTGTCCTTATCAATGGCATTCCCTCCAAGACTTTCAACCCCTCCTAGGGAATTCGACAAGGCGACCCACTCTCTCCCTTTATCTTTATCTTGAGGTCAAAATTTTTAGGGTGTATCCTCAAGAATTCCAAAGCCAAGGGTTCCTTGAAAGGTCTCTCTCTTCATGACCACCCTCCCCTCACTCACTAGTAGTTCATGGATGACAACCTTCTCATGGGGCACCCTTTCATCCAGGAAGCTCGTTCTCTCAGCACCATCCTCTCTACCTTTTCCAAAGCTTCGGGGATGACTATCAACCTTCAAAAATATGATATATTCTTCTTCAACACCCCCCTATCCACTTAGAGAAATGTCACCCAAATCCTGGGATTCAATGCAGCCCCCAAATTACCCTCCAAATACCTTGGTGCCCCCATCACTGATTCTTCCCTCAAACATTCATATTGGAAGGATATCCTAGCCAAGTTAGAACTCCACCTTTCGCATTGGAACCTTTGCTCTCTTAACCTTGCCAGTTTCCTGTTTCTTATCAAATATGTTCTCCAAGCCATGTCATTATATCTCTTTTCTATCCTGGAAACCCCCAAATGGGTCCTCAAATCCATCTGCTTGCTCTATATAACTTTCCTCTAGAAAGGGAATACGCAAGGACATAATTGGTCCCTAGTCAAATGGGACAATGTGTACAAGATAAAAGTAGAGGGAGGCATGGCTCTGAGAGACCCAACGATCAATAATGAAGTTCTCAACACTAAAATCTGGTAGAATTGGGTCACCAAAAAAAACATCCTATGGGCTCAAATTTGGAACAAGAAATACGCAACAGAATGTCCCCCCTCCATCTAATCCACTATTCACTAGATATCAATGGCTCTCTTATCTGGAATGCAGCCAACTCGCAAAGACCAATAATTCAGAATCATAGCTTCTAGGAAATACTTGATGGATCCATAGCCAGCTTCTGGATTGACTCCTGGAACCAGCTCCCACCTTTGGAAGACTCCTTCAACCTGCACAGGCTTCATGACTATTTCACGCTCCCTCATCATGAAAAAATAAATTCCTTTTGGACTGCCAACACTCATCAGTTTTTCTGGGAATTGGCCACACATGAACATTGGCATCAGCTACAGCAGCAGGAATTCTCTGAAGCTCTCTGGCGTTGCATGCAACAATGATGTATTCGCATTAGGCATGGTCCAGACATCCTCTGTTGGGGTCACAAACCCCGAGGCATGTTCACCATAAAATAATCTTATCACATCAGCATAATCTTGCAAGATCAACAAGACTCTTCCTCCTCCAAGATTTGGAAACCCAAAACCTGGCCCAAAGTCATGATCTTTGTCACATGCCCCAATTTTGCAAAATAATATTATCTTATTTGATTTTATTCAAAGACATTATGTTAAAGTTGTAATTGATGACTCAACAGAGTCAAGGATGTGGAATGTAATTATGAATATTTTAATTTTAAATAAATAAAAGTGGAGGCAACAGCTTGGGAGAGCTGTTAAAAATATTGTTACTGGTCAAGTTGGTGGAGGAGTCTAGGTGGAGAGCAAATAGACAAGTGGTAGCATCATCAAACACTTCCAATGTTGTAGGTGGAAACCTCCCTACATTTGGGGTCATGATCCCCCAAGAAAGTGGGATCAGAGCAGGTGGTTCAATTAATGACAACTAACCCAAAAAGACCTAGGCAATCTTAATAAAAATCCCATTGAAGAGAGCTAAGGATGCTCATTCTAGGAGAAGAATGATTCAGGTGAATGCACTTCAAGGAATTCATTGGGAAGGGAATTTTTGAGGAAGGTGGTTGAGGGGTAAACTGCAAGAAGTGATCTAGTATAGCTTTCCAGCTGAAAGATCTTGTTGTAGTGTGCAGAGTTGGTATTGAGTCATTGGACTAGTACTTTGTTGTTTGCTCCACCTAGTCCCAGCCAAGGAGACCAGGAATAGGATCAAGGGTCCTGAGAAGTCGTTGTTTGAGTGCTCTCCAAGAGTTGGTAGGGAGGAATGGCCTCCCAACGTTGTTGTCATCCAGCGTTTAAAACAAGTCCTAGTATCTTTTAATTTCTGTGTTAAATTTTATATATGAGTATGAACAAATAATGAATGATTTATGTGTTATGTTGTGAACTATTAACTTTCAAATCTCTTAGTTTTTTTAATGTTGAATCTGTTCTTTGACGAAAAATAATCCTACCTATGTTTTTCTCCATCTGGACTAAACCAGATCATACTCTAGCACAGGTAGTATGTTTAAAATGAATGAAGTATGATAGGAATATAAAATGAATAGAGTACTTATGTTTTTCAAAGTATTGAAATCTTTTCTTTCAGTAGATAGTTGTTTTCTAGAAAGAATATTAATTTGTTGCGTAGGGTTGTTGTTAGAACCAGACTGTGTATTAAGAATATTAGAAAAAGAATAGGATCATATTATTTTACTAATAGCAGTATATTCAAGTATTTAATTCATTCTTTTACACATCACCTTCTTTTATAAACTATACATCTACACTGAAACAGAAGAAATAGAGATATCAGTTAAATGCTTATTATTTACGTTAAGTAAAGAGGTAAATATGGTTTTGTTAGTTTATATCTCTTCTTAATAATAATAGCTATTTTTACATGCAACTATCTGAACTCTAAGTAAGCATTGGTAACCTAATTAAATTTTGAAGATAAACTAATTTAAGATAAGGAATATAATAAATAAGAACTTAATAACTCTTGCAATATTCTTTCTCTTAGAGTTAAAATAACTAAAAGGCAGTAATAACCTATGCATAAAATATTATTAATAAGGAATTGTCTTAACACACTTACATAAAAATTATAAGTAAAGGAGTATTGACAAGTATGAAAGTTCTTATTTCTTTCACCAAGCTTACAAAATAATCTTATTAAATAAACTCAACTATTATAGACTGTTCTCAGTCTTTATTAATACTATATTTATGTAAAAATAAACTTAAAAGGAATACAGTATGTACAAACAATATTAAGATTAATACAAATAATATTATTGTTAACAATAAACAGTATTGTTTATGAATTCGTAATTCTTTTAAACAAACTGAAGAAATCTTGTGACAGTAATCGAATTTAACAAAAGAACAATACATAAATCATCATTATAAAAGTTAAATAGGATAAACCCTAGCTCATGTTTTTGAGCATAATTTATCTGTATTCTTATATACATTAGTAACCTAGGTTAAACCATAAGTTAGTTCTTTTAAACTATTAAAGAACCAACTGAATTTAAACACAGAAATGAAATACATTACTCATCAACATATACAAAATGTACTTATAAAAGAAACTATGTCTTTTCATTTTATTAACAGTATGTATCTATAAAAGTAAATGATAGGGTTAAAACCCTTATAATTATTACATTTACAAATATCAAAACATTGAAGTAATAAACCAAATTTATTTAAATTATGTAACCATTAAGTAACCAGGGTAATATAAATTACTCACAGTCCTTTAAGGACAAATAGAAAGATTGTGTAATTATTATAAACTAGAATAACCTATTTGAAAACGAGGGCTTTCACAGGTTAAACCCTAGTTCATAACTCCGAATAAAAACAAGCTAGAATTAAATTATAACTGTAAGTATCAGTCTTAAAATTTTTAATTATAAACCCTTATAGAGTATTTCAAACAGAGTATAAAACTTCATTTAAAGTCAAGAAGGGTAAAACCCTAAATTCACATAGAGTATAACATTAAACATCTGATAAAATAAATCAAGCCTGAAAATCGAACTGTCTTAACAAAAACTATTAGTTTAACCATGCCGTAAAGCCAAACATCCAACTAAATACATTGCTGAACTAAACCGAGTCTGCCCATCAATTACCGAGGGTTCGAAACTGGGTAAACCCACAAACAACCTATAAAATCAAACTATATAACTTATGGTGAGTCGAGGAAGGCTTCCCCAAAACCCTAGGTGATTCCATTGACCACCCTGTTACAAGTAGGGTGAAAACTCAACATATGGACCACGGGGCTTACCCAAACAAAGTCACGAGCCACGCCATTCATTGGTTGATTGCTTGTTTTCTTCATCGTGAAAGCATGTAGTGGCAAGCACCTGCAAGGAGTTCAACAGACCACTGTCAGTAAGTAATTAACCTAATATTTAATGTGCCTTTGTAACAGCATTTTACCGGCTGCAACTTAAATAGAAGCAAAAACAAAACTCTTACCTGTCAATGAAAACGACGAACAGTCTGGTAGAAGCATTGTCACCTACAGGATTTGCAAATTAAAAACTCAACAGCTTGTAAGTGTAACCCTCACGCAACGGCGAGGATCAAGGACAACAAAGAAAAATGGAGCAGACAGTAAGCCACAAGGACGACGAAGGGAAGATTACACAAACGGCAAGCCAAAGGGAAACGATAATCTCCATAAGTTTCCAGAGAAAGAACCCAAGCCACTGACAATGGCTTTCAAACGACACACCGAAGACTATGCAACACTAAACCAAGACTCAAGACAACCGGAGAAGAGGAGGACCGACAACCGCCATGAAAGCCAAGGAGAGTAACCTCAAGGGCCAGCGCAAACTGTGGGAATGAAATGATAAGGGTTAGGGTTACTATAGTGTTTTATATTCTCCATGCTTGGTCAGGAGATGACCACATGGTCAGTAAATCAAAACCATGCAATGGATTAATATTCTATAGTTCCTGCATAAAATGTTATCAAATTATTAAATCATTGGAACAAGGAGTAAACTATATCATCGACCCAATAATTTCCATGCAAATCGATAATAATGTGAACCATATCATATGCTAGTTTAGTGATAGAATATCAACGTTATGATTACGTTGACCTATCAAAGAATGTCACCTTTAAACCTTAGTTAAAGCCCGAATTTCGTTCATGCATATTACTCATTTCACTATTAACCTTATGTTATTATATTATAATATCACAATTACAATTTGGATGATTGCATTTATTTTCTCTAAACATTGTCTTTATTATAGAGAGAGATCAAATGTTTTATGGAAGAGCTCATACTAATCACCGAGCAACTTTAGTTTTCCTTTGTACAAAGACTATAGTTTATACATGGTAAATCTCTTGTAATATCAACCTTACAAAATATAACTTTTATAATGGCATAATGTAATAGTTAGAGAATCATAAAATCTAATCTAAACATGTTTACAACCTTGAGCTAGATATAGACTGAATGTATATTAACAAAATAGAGTATGCATGGTTATAAGTCACATAAGAACTAATAACTCAATGATAGAAGAACTATGAAGTGGACCAAAGGTATTCTAAGAACACTATTATGAAATTTTGTTACATAGTTCAAAGCGAAAATACTTTAAGGAATTTTGGTTATGACTCAACTTGGTAATTACTAAAGATTCACCAGGTCAATTGGGTAGTAAAGTAGTTATAGAATTAAACAAAATAACTAGAAAGTCGACCCGTTTCGAGAGCATCAATTTCAGAAAAACTGTTTGTAGACAGTAGTTTAATTCAAGAGAAGTATCATAGATAAATTAAGAAATTGAATAAGAATGATTCTATTGAGTCTAGAAATTATTAGAACCACACGGTTTGAAATGAAATTAAAATATAGGCAAACAATGATCTCATGTAGGAAGGCATTATGGATTTTAGTTTGAACAATCGAACTTATACTGTCAAAAGGTTAACATGATGTAAGTTATCTTGTAGAAATGAAATGTGGGACAGCTGATACATAGATAAGATAATGTATTATTGTATAGATACTGACAAAACAAACTTCATAACATTGCAATTTATATTAACTAAAGAAGAAGTACTTTGCAACGGAGATTCTAATTCTTAGAGTCGAAAACATATCTTAATATCGCTACTTACTTCTGAACTTTATTACAAGAGAAATTTTAAGGAAGCAAGATGGTTTTACCTCACGAAAGCTGTTTAAAGTTTAGAAGCTTAATTACTAAGCTTTATAATTGCAAATAAAATACTGCTGGATACTTTAAGAATTTTAATACGTACTCGTTCGATCATACCTATAAACCTGTAACAACCAGTAATCATTTGCGTTAGCACGATTGCTAAGTAAGCCCCGGATTCAAAAGTAGATTCCACCTACTTGACATGAAAAGACTCATCAGTAAACTGAAGTAAAACATTACGCAAGAAGACTTTATTCCTATTACAAAAGTGAACTGCTGAGTTAACATAATTAAGATTTAGTAAAATTAATTACTTGACAGTTTCTTTTATTGCTAACTGTTAGCTGTTAGTAGACCGCAGGTTTTAGCATTTGTTGTTATCTCAAAATTTTAAATTTTTGTGAAAATTTGGGGTTTTGACATGTGGTATCAGAGCGCAAGGTTCAAACACTAGGCCTTGATGAAGCCCAACTAGCTTTCATAAAATAGTAAATTAAATTATTGTGCTGACATATTTTATTTTAAATGTTATTCAACAGAGAATTGTTTTTTTGAAGTTTAACAGGCGTGTATGGAAAGGCTGGAAGAGTATGCAGAGGAGGAGTCCAGCTACTGAAATATGAAATTTACCAAGAGATCCTATACCAGAGGATTTAACTACCAATTCCTCAGAGTTGTTACAAACTGTAAAGGACTTAAAAAATGAAATGGAGTCTGTAAAGTGAGAAAATGAAAGGATTCCGAGGGCTCAAGAAGAGCTAAATAAGATCCTAATTGAAAAGTTTCAAACTGAGGGTAGGGGTAAAAGGTCAGAATCAGAAGATGCCAGTCATCAACGAAAATATAAAAAGATGAAACATACAAAAACTGAAAGTAGTTCGTCTTCTGAAGTGTTTGGTTAACAACAAAATTACCATACTACTAGTGACAATAGTGATGATAATCTGTACACTAAAAAGAGGAAATACAAACCTTATGAGGAAATTTCCAGGGAATTCAAAAAGATAAAAGCACCAACCTTTAATGGAGAGACTGAGAAGGGGGAGGAAGCTGAATCCTGGTTATCTGGGATGAAGAAGTGCTTCCAAATATATAATTATTCTAAGAAGTTAAAGGCTAGAATGGCTATATATAACCTCTTGGGAAAGGCTGACATTTGGTGGCAGGACTTGAAGAGAGTTAAGGGTATAAAGGAAAAAGATGTTAACTGGAGTACCTTTAAGAGGTATTTCAAAAACAAATTCCTGTCTGAGCAGTATTATGAGGAGAGAGCCAAAGAGTTTTGTGAACTGAAGTTAGGTTCAATGACAATGAAGGATCTGAATAGCAAGTTATTAAGTCTACTTAGGTATGTACCATACCTTGTAGATGAGAAACCAAAGGTACAGTGATTCCTTAGTTGTCTACCTTATCATATTAAAGATAAAATTGAATATGATAACCCAAAGACCTTGGAGGAAGCTATGAGAAAGGCTAACTTCTGTTTTGAACAGAATCGAAAGAAAGAAAGCTTGGCCAATTGGAAGGCTAAGAAAAATAATAATCAGTTTGAACAAAAGAAGAAGGATTTTGTGCCTAATAGAAATTTTAAGAACAATAAGGCCAAAAACTATTCTAATAACAAGAATTTCCAAGGAAATAGGAACAATACACCCAACCATCAGCATAATCCTAAAGGTAAGGAAACTGCAAATAATCATGGAAATTTTACCAAGAACTTTGAGCACAAAGAGCTTGTCAAGTGTTGGGAGTGTAATGGCCCACACTATGCTTCAGTCTGTCGAAACTGAAAGAAGACAGTTAGCAATATTCATACTACAAAGGAGGAGATGACCGTTGGGGAACTGGCAAGGAGCATGCCTAGAATCAATGCAGCCTTGGAGAACCGACAAGCTGAATATCAGACTTCCATGGTAGAAGTAGAAGGTATGATAAATCAGACCCCTGTAACTATTTTGATTGATCCAGGAGCTAGTCTTAGTTATATTGCACCTCAGATAGTAGAAAAATGTAAGTTATCTGTTGATCAGTTTGAGAATTCATGGTTAGTTCAGTTAGCCACTGGTGCTAAAAGAAAAGTAACTTGTTTTGTGAAAGAATGTGCATTAGTTATGGATAAATTTGAAACTGTTGTTAAACTTAATGTTTTTCCACTTGGTTCTTATGATTTGCTGATTGGTATGGACTGGTTAGAACAACATAGAATAATTCTAAACTATTATAATAAAACTTTCACATGCTTAAATAGTGATGAAAAACCAGTAAGTGTTGAAGGAATTCCTAGAAAAACTACTATAAGGCAGATTTCTACTTTACAACTTAAAAGAGCTGTTAGAAAGGAATGTAAAGCTTATGCAATAACAATTACTAATGAGGAAAGTAAAATTAAAACAGATAAGTTAAAATTGGAAGACATACTAGTCTTAAAAGAATATGTTGATGTATTCCCAGAAGAAATTTTGGGATTACCCCTGAAAAGGGAATTGGATTTCACCATTGAGCTGGTACCGGGTGTAGTACCTAGCTCAAAGGCCCCGTATCGAATGAACATATTAGAACTTAATGAATTAAAATTGCAATTAAAAGAGTTAATTGATAAAAAGTATATTCGACCAAGTGTGTCTCCTTAGGGGGGCACCTGTCATCTTTGTCAAGAAGAAGGACGAAACTATGCGACTTTGCATAGATTACCGTTAGTTAAACAAGATGACCATCAAAAATCAATATCCGTTGCCCCGCATAGATGATCTGTTTGATCAACTACATGGAGCCACTATGTTTTCGAAAATAGATTTAAGGTGTGGATATCATCAAGTGAGGATTAAAGATGAAGACAGCTTTTAGAACAATATATGGTCATTACGAATTTGTCGTAATGCCATTCTGGCTTACTAATGCCCCAGCTGTCTTCATGTGTTTAATGAACAATGCAATGCATAAGTATTTAGATAAGTTTGTGGTCGTGTTTATCAAAAACATTCTAATCTATTCAAAAACTGAAGAAGAACATAAAGAACATCTAAAAATTGTTTTGCAAGAGTTGCGAGAACATCAACTCTTTGAAAAGTTTAGTAAGTGTGATTTCTTCAAAGATAAGATTTAGTATTTAGGTCACATAGTGACCAAGGAAGCAATTTCCATACATCCTGAAAAGATAAGGGCAATCGAAGATTGGCCGGTTCCTAAGGATGTGACGGATGTTCGATCTTTCATGGGCATTACCAGTTACTGCCAGAGGTTCATTGAAGGTTTTTCAAGGATAGCAAATCTAATAACTTCCTTGCAGAAAAAAGGAAAGAAGTTCGATTAGAATCAGAAATGTGAAGAAAGATTTAAAAAGTTAAAAACTTTATTAACCAGCGCACCTATTTTAAGAATGGAAAATTTTAATAAAGAATTTGTAGTGTGCACTGACGCCTATAATGATGGCTTAGGCGGTGTTCTGACTCAAGAAGGGCATGTTATTGCCTATGAGTCTAGAAAGTTAAAAGTTCATGAAAAGAATTATGCGACATATGATCTGGAATTAGCAGCTGTAGTACATGCCTTAAAGATGTGGCAACATCAACTAATTGGCAGAAAATTTGTTTTAATGACTGATAATAAAGGATTGAAGTATCTTTTAGATCAACCTAATCTGAATGCCAGACAAGCTAGGTGGTTGGCTTTCTTAAGCGAGTATGATTTTGAATTCCAGCATATAAAAGGTAAAGAAAATAAAGTTGTTGATGCATTAAGTAGGAATGCAAGGTTGAATTTTGCAACAACAATCAGTACCTATGTTTCAGAATTAGATGAACAGCTTAAAGAAGGAATAAAACAAGATGAAATTTACCAGAATTTGCAAGCTAAAGTTAAAGAAAACCCAACAGAAAACTTAATAAAAGGTTACAATTTAAATGAAAAAGAATTTTTACTGTATAAATATAAACTGTATGTACCTAACGTACCTAAATTCAAGTTGTTAATTCTAGATGAAATTCATAAAACACCATATTCAGGTCATCCAGGTTATCAAAAGACTATAACCATGTTAATAAAAGAGTATTCCTGGCCAAATATGAAAACTGATGTAGCTGAATATATTGCAAGGTGTTTAGAATGTCAACAGGTAAAAACTGAACACCAACACCCAGGTGGTTTGCTTCAACCTTTACCCATCCCTAGCTGGAAATGAGAGGTAATTAGTCTAGATTTTATTACTGGATTGCCTAAAAATCAAAATCAAAATGATTCTATCATGGTAGTAGTTGATAAGTTAAGCAAAGCAACTCACTTTATACATGTTAAAACTACTTACAAAGATGCAAACATAGCTGATATTTTTCTAAAACAGATTTTCTGATTACATGGAGGACCAAAAGTCACAATCTTAGATAGAGATCCTAAGTTTATAGGAAACTTTTGGAAATTATTGTTTAAAGGGTTAAACACCACATTAAATTTCAGTACTTCTTTCCATCCTCAAATAGACAAACAAACTGAAAGGGTAAACCAGGTATTGGAATATTTATTAAGAATGTATGTGAAAGACCAGCTAGGTAAATGGGAGGACTATTTACATATGGTAGAATTTGCTTATAATAATAATTATCAGAAATCAGCTAGATTTAGTCCGTTTGAAATTTTATATGGACAAAAATGTAATACTCCTATCTCTTGGAGTAATCTAGTAGATATATTGGTATTAGGTTCGGAACTGTTAAAATAAATGGAAGAAATTGTGAAACAAGTGTAGGGAAATCTGAAAGTCGTACAGGATCGGCAGAAAAGTCAAGCAGACTTAAAAAGAACTCCAAAGGAGTTTCAGGTAGGTGAACATGTGTTCATCAAGGTAAGGCCCAAAAAGAGCTCTCTAAGATTGGGAAGTTGTGCAAAACTGGCACCTCGTTACTGTGGCCCATTTGAAATTTTGTCTAGGATTGGACAAGTAGCTTATCAATTAGCATTACCACCTAACTTAAGAGTACATAATGTTTTTCACATTTTCGTTTTAAATAAATATATTCATGATGCTACTCATGTTGTTAACTGGAATGTTGTATAGGTGGAACCAGAAGGAGAATTTCTGGTGGAACCGGACTATATCCTCGGGAGGAGGGAAATTACACTTCGGAACCGCACCATTGAATAGGTGAAGTTGCAATGGAAGCACCTTAGTCCAGAGGAAGCCACGTGGGAGTTGGAAAGTAAAATGCAAGATGCATATCCAATTCTATTCCATGGGACTTCAGAGGATGAAGAATAAATAACATCGAGGACGATGTTATATTCTAAGCGGATGTGTATGTCACATGCCCCAATTTTTCAAAATAATATTATCTTATTTGATTTTATTCCAAGACATTATGTTAAATTTTATGTTAAAGTTGTAACTGATGACTTAGCAGAGTCAAGGATGTGGAATGTAATTATGAATATTTTAATTTTAAATAAATAAAAGTGGAGGCAACAGCTTGGGAGAGCTGTTAAAAAGAGTGTTACTGGTCAAGTTGGTGGAGGAGACTAGGTGGAGAGCAAATAGACAAGTGGCAGCATCTTCAAACACTTCCAATGTTGTAGGTGGCAACCTCCCTACATTTGGGGTCATGATGCCCCAAGAAAGTGGGATCAGAGCAGGTGGCTCAATTAATGACAACTAACCCAAAAAGACCTAGGCAATCTTAATAAAAAACCCATTGAAGAGAGCTGAGGCTGCTCATTCCAGGAGAAGAATCGTTCAGGTGAATGCAATTCAAGGAATTCATTGGGAAGGGAATTTTTGAGAAAGGTGTTTGAGGGGTAAACTGCAAGAAGTGATCTAGTATAGCTTTCTAGTTGAAAGATCTTGCTACAGTGTGCAGAGTTGGTATTGATTCATTGGACTAGTACTTTGCTATTTTCTCCACCTAGTCCCAGCCAAGGAGACAAAGAATAGGCTCGGGGGACCTAAGAAGTCATTGTTTGAGCACTCTCCAGGAGTTGGTAGGGAGGAACGGCCTCCCAATCCTGTTGTCATCCAACTTTTAAAACAGGTTCTACTATCTTTTAATTTATGTGTTAAAGTTTATATCTGAGTATGAAAAAATAATGAATGATTTATATGTTATGTTGTGAATTGTTAAGTTTGAAATCTCTTAGATGTTTTAATGTTGAATCTGTTCTTTGATGATAAATAATCCTACATGTGTTTTTCCCCATCTGGAGTAAACCAGACGTACTCTAGCACAGGTAATATGTTTAAAATGAATGAAGTATGATAGGAATATGAAATGAATAGAGTACTTATGTTTTTCAAAGTATTGAAATATTTTCTTTCAGTAGATAGTTGTTTTCTAGAAAAAATATTAATTTGTTGCGTAGGGTTGTTGTTCGAACTAGACTGTGTATTAAGAATATTAGAAAAAGAATAGGATCATATTATTTTACTAATAGCAGTATATTCAAGTATGTAATTCATTCTTTTACACAACACCTTCTTTTATAAACTATAGATCTGCACTGAAACAGAAGAAATAGAGTTATCAGTGAAATGCTTATTATTTATGTTAAGTAAAGAGGTAAATATGGTTTTGTTAGTTTATATCTTTTCTTAATAATAATAGCTATTTTTATTTACAACTATATGAACTCTAAGTTAGTATTGGTAACCTAATTAAATTCTGAAGATAAATTAATTTAAGATAAGGAATATAATAAATAACAACTTAATAACTCTTACAATATTCTTTCTCTTAGAGTTAAACTAACTAAAAGACAGTAGTAACCTATGCATAACATATTATTAATAAGGAACTGTCTTAACACA
The DNA here is from genome assembly GCA_001517045.1 of Pseudotsuga menziesii. Lineage (NCBI taxonomy): Eukaryota > Viridiplantae > Streptophyta > Pinopsida > Pinales > Pinaceae > Pseudotsuga > Pseudotsuga menziesii. The sequence continues at coordinate 398,422 of LPNX010701586.1, forward strand.
CTTACAGACAAATTATATGTAAAGGAGTATTGACAGGTTTGAAAATTCTTATTTCTTTCACCAAGCTTACAAAATAATCTTATTAAATAAACTCAACTATTATAGACTGTTCTCGGTCTTTATTAATAATATATTTATGTAAAAATGAACTTAAAAGGAATACAATATGTACAAACAATATTAATATTAATACAAATAATAATATTATTAGCAATGAATAGTATTGTTTATGAATTAGTAATTCTTTTAAACAAACTGAAGAAATATTGTGACAGTAATCGAATTTAACAAAAGAACAATACAGAAATCATCATTATAAAAGTTAAATAGGATAAACCCTAGCTCATGTTTTTGAGCATAATTTATCTGTATTCTTATATACATTAGTAACCTAGGTTAAACCATAAGTTATTTCTTTTAAACTATTAAAGAACCAACTGAATTTAAACATAGAAATGAAATACATTACTGATCAACATATACAAAATGTACTGATTAAAGAAATTGTGTCTTTTCATTTTATTAACAGTATGTATCTATAAAAGTAAATGACAAGGTTAAAACCCTTATAATTATTATATTTACAAATATCAAAACATTGAAGTAATAAACCAAATTTATTTAAATTATGTAACCATTAAGTAACCAGGTTAATATAAATTACTCACTATCCTTTAAGGACAAACAGAAAGACTGTGTAATTATTATAAACTGGAATAATCTATTTCAAAACGAGGGTTTTCACAGGTTAAACCCTAGTTCATAACTTTGAATAAAAACAAGCAAGAATTAAATTATGACTGTAAGTATCAGTCTTAAAAACTTTAATTATAAACCCTTATAGAGTATTTCAAACAGAGTATAAAACTTCATTTACAGTCAAGAAGGGTAAAACCCTGAATTTACATAGAGTATAACATTAAACGTCTGATAAACTAAATCAAGCCTGAAGACTGAATTGTCTTTACAAAAACTATTAGTTTAACCATGTCGTAAAGCCAAACATCCAACTAAATACATTGCTCAGCTAAACTGAGTCTGTCCATCGAATAGCGAGGGTTCAAAATTGGGTAAACCCACAAACAACCTGTAAAATCAAACTATATAACTTATGGTGAGTCGAGGAAGGCTTCCCCAAAACCCTAGGTGATTCCATTAACCACCCTCTTACAAGTAGGGTGAAAACTCAACAGATGGACCACGGGGCTTACCCGAACAAAGCCATGAGCCACAGCATTCATTGGTTGATTGCTTGTTTTATTCATCGTGAAAGCATTTAGTGGCAAGCACCTACAAGAAGTTCAACAGACCACTGTCAGTAAGTAATTAACCTAAGATTTAATGTGCCTTTGTAACAGCATTTTACCGACTGCAACTTAAATAGAAGCAAAAATAAAACTCTTACCTGTCAATGAAAACAACGAACAGTCTGGTAGAAGCACTGTCACCTATAGGCTTTGCAAATTAAAAACTCAACATCCTACAAGTGTAACCCTCATGCAACGGCGAGGCATGAGGAAAGCAAAGAAAACTAGAGCAGACAGTAAGCCACGAGGACGACGAAGGGAAGATTACACAGACGGCAAGCCAAAGGGAAACGGTAATCTCCACAAGTTTGTAGAGCGATAACACAAGCCACTGAGAATGGATTTTGAACGACACACCAGAGACTATGAAACACTGAACCAAGACTCAAGACAACTGGAGTAGAGGAGGACTGACGACCGCCATGAAATCCAAGCAAAGTAGCCTCCAGGGCCAACCCAAACTACGGGAATGAAATGATAAGGGTTAGGATTTTGGTATTGTTTTATATTCTCCACACTTGGTCAGGAGATGACCACATGGTCAGTAAATCAAAACCAAGCAATGTATCAATCTTCTATAGTTCCTGCATAAAATGTTATCCAATTATTAAATCATTGGAATGAGGAGTAAACTATATCATCGACCCAATAATTGCCATGCAAATTGATAATAATGTGCACCATATCATATGCTAGTTTAGTGATAGAATATCAATGTTATGATTACGTTGACCTATCAAAGAATGTCACCTTTAAACCTTATTTAAAGCCCGAATTTCGTTCATGCATATTACTCATTTCATTATTAACCTTATGTTATTATATTATAATATCACAATTACGATTTGGATGATTTCATTTCTTTTCTCTAAACGTTGTCTTTATTATAGATAGAGATCAAATGTTTTATGGGAGAGCTCATACTAATCACCGAGCAACTTTAGTTTTCCTTTTTACAAAGACTATAGTTTATACATGGTAAATCTCTTGTAATATCAACCTTACAAAATATAACTTTTATAATGGCATAATGTAATATTTAGAGAATCATAAACTCTAATCTAAACATGTTTACAACCTTGAGCTAGATATAGACTAAATGTCTATTAAAAAAATAGAGTATGCATGGTTATAATTCACATAAAAACTAATAACTCAATGATAGCAAAACTATGAAGTGGACCAAACGTATTGTAAGAACACTACTATGAAATTTTGTTACATAGCTCAAAGCAAAAATACTTTAAGGAATTTTGGTTATGACTCAACTTGGTAATTACTAAAGATTCACCAGGTCAATTGGGTAGTAAAGTACTTATAGAATTAAACAAACTAACTAGAAAGTTGACCCGTTTCGAGAGCATCAATATCAGAAAAACTGTTTGTAGACAGTAGTTTAATTCAAGAGAAGTATCATAGATAAATTAAGAAATTGAATAGGAATGATTCTATTGAGTCCAAAAATTATTAGAACCACATGGTTCGAAATGAAATTAAAATATAGGCAAACAATGATCTCATGTAGGAAGGCATTATGGTTTTTAGTTTGCACAATTCAACTTATACTGTCAAAAGGTTAATAGGCTGTAAGTTATCTTGCGGAAGTGAAATGTGGGATAGTTGATACACAGATAAGATAATGTATTATTGTATAGATACTAACAAAATGAACTTTATAACATTGCAATTTATATTAACTAAAGAAGAAGTACTTTGTAACGGAGATTCTAATTCTTAGAGTCACAAACATATCTTACTGTCGCTACTTACTTCTGAACTTTATTACAAGAGAAATTTTAAGGAAGCCAAATGGTTTTACCTCACAGAAGCTGTTTAAAGTTTAGCAGCTTAATTACTAAGATTTATAATTGCAAATAAAATACTGCTGGATACTTTAAGAATTTTAATACGTACTCATTCGATCATACCTGTAAACCTGTAAGAACCAGTAATCATCTACGTTAGCACGATTGCTAAGTAAGCCCCAGATTCAAAAGTAGATTCCACCTACTTGACATGGAAAGAATCATCAGTAAACTGAAGTAAAATATTACGCAAGAAGACTTTATTCCTGTTACAAAAATGAACTGTTGAGTTAACGTAATTAAGATTTAGTAAAACTAATTAGTTGACAGTTTCTTTTATTGCTAAACGTTAGTTGTTAGTAGACCACAGGTTTTAGCATTTGTTGTTATCTCAAAATTTTAATTTTTTTGTGAAAATTTGGGGTTTTGACAATCTTTCTCTCGCAGGTTCTTCATAGACGAATCCTTACCTGGGACAACCTTGTCAAAAGAGGTTTCACTAGGCCTTGGCAATGTATTCTATGCAAGGAGCACGAGGAAACCATGGAGCATATCCTGGATCAATGCACTCTATCCAATCAAATATGGATCAAAATAGCCTCACTATGTAGAATAACCAACAAACAATATGGAAATATTGCAAACACCATCAAGAACTAGCACACTCATTGTTTTGAAAACCCCATTCTCAATAGACTCTAGAATCTCATCCTTGGCTTTCTCATTTGGAACATATCGAAGGAACACAATAGCAGAATCTTTGAGGGCAAAGAAAATTCCATCGATACTATATGGAATCACATAAGGATTAATATCAAGGAAAGCACGATGTTGTCCAACTGGTCAGATAAAGATATTTAGGCCAATCCCCAGGAAAAATATATCCTCAGTAACTGGACTATCCTCTCCACTTCCCAACTTGACAATCTAAGGCCATCTCGCCCCCATCCCCGCTCCCTCAACTTCTGGTCCCCCCCACCTCAATGTTTCTTCAAAATCAACTTTGATGGGGCTTCGAAAGGAACTCCTAGATTAGCAGGTTTTGGTGGGGCTTTCAGAATGGATCAAGGACAAATCCTAAACATATGATTTGGAAAACTGGGGTCGAAAAGAAACAATGCAGAAGAATTAATGGGATTGCTGCAAGGCATCATCATAGCTCGAAATTAGGGATCCTTCCCTCTCATTGTTGAAGGAGACTCTAAAATTATCTTGAACATGGCTTCCAAAATTCAAAATGGGTATAGTAGCAGCAAAGTTTCTTTCTCCTAGAGGCTGTACCATGATTTGCATCAACTCACATATCTCCTCTCAGAGCCAAGGGATATCATATTTCAGCACGTCCGGCATGAGGACAAGTCTCTAATGGATAAAATTGCTAATAGGGGTGTCCTATAACCCTCATTCATTTAGATATACACCATGGATGATCCAGGAGGATATTGGTGGCCACCCACCTATTCCACTTGGACCCCCACCATTGTTTCTTTCAGTTTTCCAAAGTTCCTTAATTGTAGCAAAATTTACTATTTTTGGCAGTTTTCGCATCCTAAACTTTCGGAGCCATTTTGAGGCCCTAAACAACGTTTCTTCGGCATCAAATGGTCGTAGTAATATGAGTCCATTTTGGACTTGATATTTTCTATTTATGGATGTAGCCCTTAAATAGATCTTTCTAATGATGTATCATGCGCATCAAACAGAGGTAGTATGCTAAAGTTACAACCCAGGGAAATTGATGTACCAAGTTACCCAACGAGGCCCACATTCTAGTGTGTCACCTCTTAGGGTTAGGTTTTTGTATGTGTAGGGTTTCCATTGTTTCTCAATAATATATAGGCCTTTGAGCCTCAATGTAAGATAGAGTTCAGAGGCATATAGCTGCCACATCTCTTCTTAGAGATAAGCTACTAGCACTCTAGCTAGTTTATTTCCATTCTGTATGTAAACAAGTTCCAGTTATTGATTAATGAAATGAAGTGTTATTTCCACTACATATTTGTTTCTATGGTTATTTATGTATTTTGTTGCGTTCCTGCATAAATCTGGATCAGTGGTATTAGATCAATCTACTCTTTCTCGATCCTTCTTTGCATGTCCCCAACGATGGCAGGGTATAAAGAGTTAGGGATCGATCTGGTTGAAACTTTGCAAGATCACCCTCGCAAATCTCAACGAACACCCATGGGGGATGAAAAGAAAGACAAGGGCACATAAGATGCTATCAAAATGTTTCTTGAGGAGGCCTTTGAAAAACAAAGGAACGCAATGATGGATAACTTCGCTCAGATCCTTCAACGACTTCCCACTGGAAACACATCTACATCTAGTAGCCACTCTGGAGGTGCAACCCCTTTTAAGGTACAAGTAAAATTTGGCATTCCCATATTTGATGGACGAATAGATGCAGATGTCGTATATAGATGGTTGAATCTATTAGAAGGATATTTCTCGGTTCATGACTTTTTCGACTGGGAAAAGATTTTTTTTCTCTACTTAAAGTCGCCCCCCATGTCAAGGACTGGTGGGAAACCTACTGTGAGAGAAAGGATGAAAAGGAACCCTCTCTATTCTTGGTCATATGCACTTGGAATTCTTTTTGAGATGCCATAAAGGGACAATATTATTTGGTGGGGAGATATGTGGACAAGTACATAAAATGGACTACGCTATGGCAACAAAGAGATCAAGATGTGCATGAGCTGACGAATCTGTTCCATACCCTACACACCAAGTTGGGTATCAAAGATTCATAGAAAAATTTGGTGTTGAAGTACCATAGTTGTCTGCACAGATACATTCAGGAGGAAATGGAGTTCCTCAACATCTCTTCACTTGGTACGACATATCGGTATGCTGCCAAAATTGAGCAAAAATTCAAACAGAAAAAGAAAGACTTTGGATCTATGAATCAAAAGCAAGGGAAAGGTGCCTCTAAACCGCAAAACCAAGGACACATCCAAGGCATGGTGACTCAAGAAAACTTTCCAAAGCTACAAGCAAAGACAAACACTACAAATTCGAAGAAGGAAGAGGGAAAGTGGTGCGAGTTCCATAAGAGCCCCACTCACAACACAAGTGAGTGTCAGGCCAAGCAGTCACTAGTGGCCGAGATAAAGGATTCTGAATCAGATGCATACTCTGACACTAAATCAAAACCTGAGAAGGAGAATGATAGAGGGAATAATATTATCTATGCAGAGCCCAATGCCACCGTTGCCACCATGAAGATCCATAAGGAATAACTAGAAGATTCAGAGGAGGAGGAGTGTCTGTTCCACTCCCAGATGTGGGTAAAGGGTTCCCTGCTACAGTTCATTGTCGACAATGGGAGCCAAAAGAACTTGATTTCAGCAGAGGCAGTGAAGCGGTTGGGTTTTCTGACCACAACACACCCACATCCATACACCATCGAGTGGCTTCACCAAGGACGGGATCTCTGCATCAGCCAACAGTGCTGCCTTCCCTATAGCATCAAGCCCTTCACCAATGAGGTATTATGTGATATTGCTCCTCTTGATGTTTGTGATGTATTATTAGGTCAACCATACTTATGGAAGCGACATGTTGTGTATGAGTCCCATCCTTGCACTATTATTATTACATTGGGAAATAATTTGTATAGGATACCAGAGGTACCACCTCCTTTCGCTATCTCTTTGGTTACTGCAAAAAAGTACAGTAAGCTCATTTCCAAAATCGGGAAGTTTTTTTTCTTGATGATCTGCCCTCAAGGAAAGAAGAAGATCGTGGCCACGACCCCCAAAAAGGGTCCCTCCGCATGACAACAACAAATGGACAAGGTCATGGAGGAGTACTGAGACATATTCACCTCACCCACTGGGGTGCCTCTCCACTCTCAGGTCAAGCACCCCATCGATTTGACCCCAGGTGCACCACTTCCCAATGGACCAATCTATTGATGCTCTGTTCTAGAGAATGATGAAATCAAGAGGAAAATTCAAGAGTTGATGCAAAAGGGTCACATCCGGCCAAGTTCATCTCCCTGTGGGAGCCCGATCATGTTGGTACAAAAGAAGGATGGGACTTGGAGACTCTGTATTGACTATCGGGCACTGAACAAGATCACTATCTAGAATAGGTACTCGATCCCAAGGATTGATGACCTCCTAGAACAGCTTAAAGGGGAGAAATATTTTAGTAAGATCGACTTAAATTCTGGGTATCACCAGGTATTGATTGAACCGACCGATGTGTGGAAGACTTCCTTCAAAGCTAAGGAGGGCCTTTTCAAAAGGTTTGTCATGCCTTTCAGGCTGACGAATGCTCCTGAAACCTTCATGAGACTAATGGACGACATCTTGTGGTCATTCACCAACTCATTTGTAGTAGTGTACTTGGATGACATCTTGATATTTAGCCAGACTTGGGAAGAGCACCTCCACCACATCTGACAGGTCCTCCAAACACTGCGGCAACACAAGTTGTGTGCCAATTTTGAACAAGTACACTTTTAACATGACCCAGTTTCAGTATCTGGGATACATTATTGATGAGTGTGGGGTACATGTGGATCCAACCAAGATCCAAGTAACCAAGGGAGGAGCAAAAGAAAAATTATTTTGGTCAAAAACTCAACAGAAAGCATTTGTAGAATTGAAACGTTGCCTTTGTTCTGCCCCAATGCTCACATTACCAGACTTGCAACAACCATTTGAGATCGAGACAGATGCCTCTGACTATGCTATTGGGGCAATCTTTACTCAACAAGGGAATCCAGTTGCATATCACAGTGAGACACTATCTGACATAATCCACAAATATCCCACTTATGACAAAGAGATGTATTCCATTGTACAGGCTTGCCGACAATGGAAGCATTACATTTTGGGGAAGTAAATGATCATCCACACAGACCACCGACCCCTACAGTTCATACAGACATAAGGGAAGTTACAGAATGATTGCCATCAAAATTGGTCCACATATCTACAACAGTTTCATTTGAACATCAAGTATAAGAAGGGAAGCACCAATAATGTTGTAGACTGCCTCAGCCGACCATCGATCATGGCGATAACCACCGTGCTCAACTCTTGTGGGAATGAGACTTATAATTGGCCGCTTCTCTACAAGAGCGATCCATAATTCAGCCACACATACCAAACACTCTTGGAGGGAAACCAAGTTCCAAAATTTCACCTCAAGGATGTACTACTATGTCACATGGGACACCTTTGTGTTCCTTCAAGCAAGCATGCCAAGATAATTTGGGAAGCGCACTATAGTTGGGTCGCTAGGCATTTCAGGTTCAAGAAAATAGTGGCAGTACTGCAGAAGTATTTCTATTGGCCGAACTTTCAACAAAACGTTGGGAAGTACATCCGATCTTGCACTGTCTCTGCCATTGCCAAACCATCCATCAAGAAGCGAGGCCTCTATACTCCATTTCCTACGCCTAGTAGACCTTGGGAATCCATCTCCATGGATTACATGCCGGGCCTTCCTTCTACTAAGCATGGCAATGAATCTGTGTTTGTGGTCGTTGACAAATTCTCAAAGATGGCCATAATGGGAGCCTGCAAGAAGAATATCACAACAAAATCCACTTCTAAACTCTTCTTTGAATGAGTGTGGGTACACTTTGGGATCTCACAGTCTATAATATCATATCGAGACAGTAGATTCCTTAGTAAATTATGGTATAACCTATGGTCAATTCTAGACACCAAGCTCACTAAGTCCATAGCTTTCCATCCCCACACTGATTGCCAGACAAAGGTCATCAACAAGATGATCGTACAAATTTTGTGCATGTACAACTCAAAGCATTCGTGCACACGGGATGAGAGCCTCCCTTATGTACAACACAACTATAACCGAGCCCTCCACAGTTCAACCAACCACATCCCCTTTTAGGTGGGCTTGGGATTCCAGCCACTATGTCCCATTGACGTAGCCATGCCATTTGCATCTACTCAGGCTGATTCAGCTCATATCCAGTCTGAAGTTTCCAAGGAGAAAAGCTTCATTGAGCGCATTCAGCACATTCACCAATAGTTTCATGACATATTGGATAGATCCAATGCTAAGTACAAGCAGTGACATGATCAGAATTGGGTGCAACACAACTTCCAGGTGGGTGACAAAGTGTGGCTACATTTTAAGAAGGAGTGCCTCACTGGACCCCACCGCAAGCTTCGCTCACTCCAATATGGGCCATACACCATCACCAAGGCTGTCAGGGACAATGCCTTCAAGCTCAGTATTCCACCATTCCTTGTTCTGCACCTATTGTTCAATGTGGACCTCCTTCAGCCCTACTTTCCACCTCTACTAGACACATCAGCCATGGCAGAGCAACTCACACCAACAGAGTTAAACCCTGACTACATGGAAAAAACCACAACTAATTGGATTATGGACACACATATTAAGAACACCTGCCAGTAGAAGATCCAGCTATATCAAGTTGTCAAAGTAGGCCAACTCCTTCACCAGGGAAAGTGGCTCACCAGGGACCAAGTTCAGCAGAAGTTCCCTCATCTCATGGAGGAACTCAACGCAATGGGGACCATTGCTTCCTTAGGGGGGAGGAATGATCCAGGAGGATATTGGTGGCCACCCACCTATTCCACTTGGACCCCCACCATTGTTTCTTTCATTTTTCCAGTTTCCTTAATTGTAGCACAATTTACTTTTTTTGGCAGTTTTCGAGTCCAAAACTTCTGGAGCCGTTTTGAGGCCCTAAACAACGTTTTTTCGGAATCAAATGGTTAAGAAAATATGAGTCCATTTTTTACTTGATATTTTCCATTTGAGGATGTATTCCTTAAGCACATATTTCTAACGATGTATCATGCGCATCAAACGGAGGTAGTATGCTAAAGTTACAACCCCAGGAAATTGATGTAACAAGTTACCGAATGGGGCCCACATTCTGGCATTTTATCTCCTAGGGTTAGGTTTTTGGATGTGTAGGGTTTCCATTGTTTCTCAATAATATTTAGGCCTTTGAGCCTCAATGTAACATAGAGTTCATAGGCATGTAGCTGCCACATCTCTTCTCACAGATAAGCTACCAGCACTCTGTAATGAATATAAAATAAATTATTAAAATAGATTAGTTAATTATATGAAAGGGTGTAACCCTTCACGCTCAAGCCTATAAAAGGCAAGATTATTGTACATTTTACCCATCATCCAATATATTATTTACTATTCATATTCATTATTACAATGATAGTTGGATTCGACTGCTAACGGACAACCGGATTCGGTTGCTCCATTTGGTATCAGAGCTTGGATTTGGCTCCTTGGACCTGAGCTCGGATTTGGCTCCTCAGCACTAAGCTTAGATTTGGCTTCTCCTACTTGAGCTTATTTTTGGCTCATCTCACATAACCCTTCCGCTCACATATTTCATACATCCCTGCTCCAAAAAAAAAATAAAAAAAATCGGCACGCTCTATCTCCACGCGCTGTTGCTCTTCCACCACCACCGCACTTCCACGCACTGACTTGCGGCTTCACCTCTAACTCCTTCACCTTCTCTCATACTTGCACATATCCTCTTCTCCTTCGCTACCTCCTTCATGCTGTCCTCTCCATACATCCACTTCCCACTCTCGCTATGCTCCCACCTCCCTTCTGCTTCACGGTGCATCAATCCTGCACACGCCCGCTCCTTACCTATCAACTCTATGCATCAAATTCCAAATCCATATCTCATGAGCATATCCCCCCTCTTCTCGCATGCTCACCGTGCACCTCATTCACCGCGCGCCTCCACTCCATCCGCCCTTCACCTCCTTCACGCCTGCGCCTCCATCCCTATCACCATTCTGCAACCCTTCGTCCATCCTAATCCCATTCCCTCCTCTCATTTGTGCTGGTCTCCACCTTCCAGCAAGCTCCCGTGCCTAGCCTCCATTCCCTCCACGCTGTCACTCCCGTGCTCGCCCTCCCCAGCTCCCACCATGTAGCTCCTCATGCACCAACATTCCCCAACTCCACAACCTACAAAAAAAAGTTAACATGAAAAAAATTATATGTTATAAACATATTATAACATAAAGTAATATTATAATTTTATTTCAAATATATTATAAAATAATATATTTATAATAAAATATTTAAAAAGAAAATCAAATATTATATTTATAATATTTGTTAAAAAATAAAAATATAAAAAAAACTATATACAAAATATAATATAGTTTATAAAAAATATATAATAATAATAATATTAATTAATTAATATATTATTAGCCAAAATAGCGTTGAAATACACACCACTGCATACAAGGTCTAAGACCATGGAGGAACTGAAAGAGAAGATAAATAAAATGGAAAAGGACATAAAGTCCATTGCCGCTAACCAAAAAGGCTTGAAGGAAAAGATGCAAAATAACAATACATTACTCAAAAATGATCTTGTTTTGGTAGAAAGAAGGCTCGACGACAAACTTGACATCCTGAGAGAAAAACAAAAAAAATGGATGACAAAGTGAGTACCATAATGCAAAACATAAACACCTTAACACAGAACATGAGCACCATGACACAGAACTAGAATACAATGATAGGAATGTTACAAAAACCAAGGTTTGGTACAAACCATATCAGCAGCTCAAATATGTTGGACCATTATGTCAACAAAAATGAGAGAAACCAAGTCAATCAAGACAATAAACAAGACAAGGAGACAAACTATCTTAGGAATGACCAAAATACTAATAATATATTTGATAAAGATGAGCTCGACCAAGATCATAAGCAGATTCAAGCCAGTATCATTGATAACAAAGATGATCCATACAATGAAAATATATGTATCCTACAGTATGCCAAGGAATCCAAGTCAGACAAATCAAATATCATAGATTCATCTTCTACCTTAACTGTTTTACCACCCTCGAGAAACCTAAATGTAACACTACCTGGTGACTTTGAGTGTGAGAAGCCTCAAGAGATGCCACTTCTCAAGATAAATCATAAAGATAATAAAAGGAAAACATTATGTGATGACATCCTAAGTATCGTGGGACAAGCGATTTCTAAAACAAAGTTTGATATGGTCAGTCACAAAAATGTTCCTTATATTCATGTCCATGGAAAACGGGACAACAATAATAAACAGAATGGAGTACAAATTCAAGTAACAAATAAAAGGAAATTGACAAACTATGGTGTAAAGAACAAGCACATACCTAATACAAGTTCTAAAACAAAAGACATAAAGGAAGTAATGACGTTGTTTCAACAAAAAACAAAAATGAAAAGACGACAACAATAATCTAAGCTTTGAGGACAAAGCTTCCTTAAAGGGAGTGGCAATGTAATGAATATAAAATAAATTATTAAAATAGATTAGTTAATTATATGAAAGGGTGTAACCCTTCACACTCAAGCCTATAAAAGGCGAGCTTATTGTACATTTTACCCATCATCCAATATATTATTTACTATTCATATTCATTATTATAATGATAGTCGGATTCGACTACTAACGGACAATCGGATTTGGTTGCTCCACACTCTAGCTAGTTTATTTCCATTTTGTATGTAAACAAGTTTCAGTTATTGATTAATGAAATGAAGTTTTATTTCCGTTGCATATTTATTTCTATGGTTATTTGTGTATTATGTTTCATTCCTACATAAATATAGATCAATGGATGAAATTCCTGACCATATCTTCAAGGGAGACTGTATTCAAATGGCAGCTAAAGACCACTCCTCGGATGCGGGTTATAGGAGGGAAAACCATGGACCCCAGACTGATGACGCACCCCAACATGTAATCAATCCAGTCACCACCCCTACTAGCATTCCAGATGATGACAGGTGGCCCCATGCACACCAGAAAACCCACATGACAAGCGCTCAGCTCGACAGCAATCATAAAACATCAGCAGAATGGATGACGGCTACCCTGACATTCCACACAATTCCAGTCCCTCCAACATTTTTGATTTTGAAGGTCCAATACAGAGCATTAATGGTCAGCCATTATGCTTCTCGGATGCAGTGTAACATGGCTCCTTCTAGGCTCTTTGTCCTCCAATACTCGCATTCCATCACCCTCGCTCTGTTGTGCCCACTCTTCTCCTACCCCTACTCTACTCCACTCCTGCTCTACTCACTCTGGTTCAGCTTCATCCCTAGCATTTCTGGCATCCAAGCCCACACTCTGCTCAGCTCCTACTATGTTCGCTCATGCTCTAGTCCCTCTCACGCCAGAAAAGACATGCTTCTATGTCAACGAGGACCTCCCAGAGGCGGGAGAGGTCATGGAAGGGCTGGAAGCCCCTCAGCGCCACCCTTCCATCCAAAATCTAGTAACCAGGGCTATGAAGCAGAAGTCCTGGAAGATCTTAGAACCCTGGTCGATGATTGGTAGGATAAAGTCTCCCACTCCCTCATAGCTGCTACCTGCACCTCATCCCGCATGGAAGTTACTCAATTTTTAAAAATATTTTGACCAGGCTCATACTCTGCTCAGTTAACACCCTGCTAACTCCAAATGTGCCACTATCCAACCATGGCAATTCCAAACCTGTGCCTTCGCCTCTGCATCTGCCTCCTCCTCCTCTACCTCCTCCTTGTCTTCTCCCTCTTTCCCTACACTCCACTGATCAGCCCATCCTCACCTCTCTGTGGTGCTAGTTTGTTCATAAAAAGGGAAAGGCGGTCAAGAAATCGTCACCTTTGCAAGTGAAGCATCCCTCCCCCACCAACAAAGATAGCTCGGGAAACACCAAGGATAGCGACTCCACCAGTAGCGTTAATCAACTAGGAAAGAAGACGAAAAAATGCAAGGAGAAATGCAAGGAGTAGGGTCTTCAATGGGGCATTGAATACTGTTGCCCAATCACTGAGGTCCCGTGCAAGCAGTTGTAATGCCAGATGTTCAAGTTCTCTTGTTTCTCAGGTTTTTGGTGATTTTGGATCGATTTTTCTTCCAGCTATCTAGCCTTGGTTAGCTATGACTTTTAAAAATTTCAGACATTCAATTTTGATGTTTAAGATATGTTTTCCCCATAATGGGGAGGATCAATTTTTTCACTCTTGGCCGGCCTTCTTTGGCTCTGTTTTGTGTTCCAGAAACTCGTAGATCTGTATTTTTATCTATACTTATATTTTTTCTTAATAGATTAGTTTTGAACTTACACAAAAAATATTTTTTTATTATCACATTTACATTATAATATATGTAACATATGAATTTACTCTACTAATTTTAATATGCTGTAGTAGTTTGTAAATAAATATATAGTTATATGTTTAAACCCTAGAGAAAGATATTTATACTATGTTAAGTTGAACAGAGTTACAAAACTGGGTAGTAAGATTTATTTGAACATGCTTTAGAGTACTTACAAATAAAATTTAACAAATGTATATAACTGGAAAGGATTTTGGAGTTATGGGAATTTTTACTATCATTCCTAAATTAAACTAACAGTAAAGGATAAATATACAGATTTCCAACACATTTTAACTTGATATATTCATTCTTCTAAAATGCCTGCTGTACTAGAGTACTTATTCATAAGGCGAGTGGAAAAATATAGGAAGGTGGATCATTCATTCATCAATTAAATCCAACCCTAGAGCATTACTCAAATAACTTTAACCAGTAACTTCTTGAAATAAGATTTGGCTTACACTCTCTCAAATGCAGAAACAAAATTATCTAGACATAACAATAAATCAATATGAACTACATTCATTCCAGTACTTATATTTGCATAAGGTAAAATAAATAACATTTTAGAACTTGTCAACTTGTAGAGGAGACAACAACTTAAGGATCCCATTCCACCCAACCAACTCCTGAAGGTAGCTTAGTTGCTAGTATTAAGACCCCCAAACATGTCCACTAGTCCACCTGGTTGAAAGCATTGGATGAGAGAATGGGATATAAAACCCCTGCAACTCCATGGAATTATTCAAGAATAATACTTCTGCCTTCTGATGTAAGAACTTAGCAAATCAGCTACACTAGTTCAGTAAAACAACCATCACACTCAAAAGACTTCTTCCTTTCCCCTCCATCAAATATATTGTGCACAAATTTCCCTTCAAAAATTTTACGAGTAAAGATTGAACAACCACCTGTTGAATTTGATGGGTAACTATAAGCATGCCTAGGTTTTTTGGTCAGTTTTTCACTTAATGAGCCACCTTCTCTTGCTCCACTCTCTTGGGGAACATGACCACAAAAATAGGGAAGTTGCCTCCTGCAACAACTAGAAGTGGTTGAGTATGATTCCATGTGTCAATTTGCTCTCACCCCAGTCTATTCCACCTAGTGACTAGTAGACACTCATTTAACAGCCTCCTTAAGCTGTTTGTCTCATCTTTTATTTATTAACTAATAAAATATTCAGCATAATTAATTACAATCATCCTTGACCCCACTTGGTCAATAATCACAAACTTTACAATAAAAATAAAATATAATTTCTCCTTAAACATTAAATGTTTTTGCAATTTGGGATATGTGACTCAATGTTTTAGGTGGTTTTTGTCCTTGCTTGGGAATTTATTTCCTCCTTGGGCCACTCCCACTCACCCATGTGCTCACCCACTCCTTTCATACATCCATTTATGTTCCTTCGTGACTTTTCCACGTTCACACATTCATTCATGACCGTTTGGGATGATTAGGAAGCTCATTGGTCCACCTAGGGGGGTTTGAGGGTCAAATCTTGAGCTGACACTTGTGTGCATCCAAGGCTCCTAAGGAATCACAATTTTTTCCCTATTGTAATATATATATATATATATATATATATATATATATTATCCATACATAGTTACATGTTGGAAAATCATAATAATATCCATTATTGACCTCATGTGTGTATACAATTTTCATTCTTTCAGCTATTTTCTTCATATTTTGTGAAAAATATCGAATTGTGAGAGTTTCCTTAGCTCAGTTCAAACTATGAATCAATAATCATATGGTATCAGACATATTTAGAGATGCAAATCAAACCCATATTGTTTGAGTTGTTGTTAGAGGGATTTTCTAGATAGATTCGAGTGTTTGCATTGGAGGTGCATGGCAACAAAGAGCGCAAGCATAAATGGAGCACACCCATGTTTTGTTTACTCCATTAAAATAATTTGAATGGAATCCTAAAATGGTGATTCAGCTGAGGTCAAAAGGCCTGTACAGGGTAACCATAGGGACAAAGGTCGAACCAAACTCTCCTGTTGATAAATCGAAGTTCTTCAATAGGATTGATGAAGCGTTTGGATTGGCTTGTCTCAGCATTTCATGTAGACATTATGACAACTCCCAACAAATTATGGCTCAATATTTATACACTATTCGATAAGACTGATGAGATGAGAGGTCACCATCTAAAAAATGAGCTCGTCTCCTTGAGTCCAACTCATTTTGAGATAATCCAAGATTTCTTCACCAATTTCAAGTCATTGGTGCTACATATCAAGCAATGTGACATAGAGATGAAGGATTATCATCTAATATTTTCCATATTTTCAAATATAGGTATACAATACTCATTGTTTTTCATCACATTTCACTCTAGCAAGCTCACAGCTCGAAACTGGCGCATGCCATTATTAGCTGACTTCATGGAGTCACTCACTCAAGAGAAATACAAGCTAGTGCATATGGGCACCATCGAATCCAGTAAAAACAAAGATCTTGTTGCATGAGTTTTGAATCCATCCAAGGGCAAGAATAAATCCAAGGACTCGAAGAAGCAAGACAAGAAGCAAGAAATACCCAAATATTCAAATGGAGGTTTGAATCCTTGCAAGGACAAGGACAAGAATAATCAAGAAGAAAACCAAATGAACCTACTATCACAAAGGGTGGCATACAGAGAGTGCATATATGAAGAATACCATATACATGATTGCACAACTATTGGAGAAGAACAACATCCCACTGCCTGAGGGCAGAAGGAAGAAGGATGGATGTTCAGGATTAGACAACAAGGAGATGTTCCATGCAATGGTTGCTGGTTCTTCAGACCCTTGTTCCTTCATTATTGATTCGGAAGCTTCAATTCAAATGGAATTTGTAAAATATTTATTCTAATCCATGTATTTTGATAGTGGTCCAACTATTTGAATGGGTGATGATTCAGATATCCAAGCCAAAGGGATTGGAAGGATCTATCTTAAAGATGGGTATATTAACAATGTTTTGTTTGTACAAGACTTATAATAAAACCTACTCTTAGTGTACCAAATGAATCACACTGGTGAAGCCAAGAGAGTAAAATTTACTCCACACACAATGGATATAGCTGAAATCTCTACCAACAAAGTGGCGGTATTGGGTTTTTCTTACCATTAGGAAAGAATGTACAAGTTCTCCCATTTCTTTCCCTACTTTGGAGGGAATTCGATACTAAATCATGCCAATGAGACAGCAAAGCTATGGCATGAGAGGTTATTCCATCTAAACTACATATACCTCCAGGAATTGGGAAAAGAAGGCATGGTAGAAGGGCTTTCTTCTATTAAGATCTCTAATGGCCCATGCATTGGATGTGTGGTGGGAAAGCATCTAGAGAGCAGCTATAAGAAATGGAAAGCAAGGAGAGCTACTCAAATAATTGGTTTGATGCATTCAAATATTATTGGGCCTCTTCCCACTCCCTCATATGTAGGATCAACGCATGTTTTGACCTTCATAAATGATTTCTTAAGGTTTTATTGGGTTTACTTTCTCAAACTCTAATATGAAGTATTTGAGACTCTTAATGTTTGGAAATCCCTGGTTGAGAATCAATGTGGTGACAATATCAAATTCCTTATGAATGATAATGGAAAGGAGTATGTGAACAAGAGTTTTTATAATCTTGTTACACCTAAATCTCGTCATCAGCATGTGATGAGGCCCCAAACACAATATTTGTCCTAAATCCCAAATGATGAAGTGAAAATCCTAGTCCATATATCAATCATGCATATCAAAATCCAACACCGCTTCTACCCTTTAGTCAATAAGTGGTACCTTATTTAGCACCACCTGTAATGTATTGGAAGTAAGTGGTGGCACCTCCTTTTCCCTTTGTTCAAGGCATGGTTCTGCCTAACACCGCTCCATCATAGAGAGGAAGAATTGGTGCCCTTGGTAAAAAGTGAAAAAAGAGAAGTTCTCATGAAGCTTCTCAAAAGAAGGCTTTGTGGCACCCTTATCCCTATTCAATAGGGCCAGTTGGGCTCAATATCCATCATTTGGGGATCTCCTATCCACCTCACCCACCAATTTCTCAACCATCTCTATTGATTCCAAGCCTATAAAAGTAGGCTCATACTCCATGGTTGAGGAGAGAGAAAGGTTATGCTATTGCATTGTCATTTTGGCCTAGATCAATAGGGTGAGCATAGGAAGAGAAAATTTGGAGCTATTGGGGTCAAGATATTTCCTTTTTGAAGGTGATTATTGATGCTAAATCATAGGTTGCAAACTTCTTCTTCTTTATTTAATGCAAATTGGTTCCTCTCCCATAAGATATATTGTGTTAATATCATATGTTTTATTCTTAAATTCCTTAGTCATTAGAATAGAATAGTAGAACATTTTCTGGTGCTTTTTAATCTTGTGTGTTGGTTTCATGTGTCATGCAGGTACATCACTAAAGAGCTAGCATTGCAGGAAACAACTACAGTTTTCATCAAAATACCTTTATTCCATATCTTCACCCATTCTAGGGAATGTCTTCCAATTATGTAGTGAACCATTTGCTCTAGACCTGAACCATTCAAACTAGAGGAACAAATCCTATCCATAGGAGGTGCAAAATTCCTAGCAAAAAATCTCAGTGAATAATGTGGCATCCAAATGCAGCCTTTGGTCCCCTACACACGACAACAAAAAGGTGTGGCAGAGTTCAAAAACATGGCACTCAAGGAGATGGATACTTGTATGATTGAATCAAAGGATTTGATTTCTATATGGGATGAAGCCATTAATTGTTCTTCATACATCCAAAATATATATCCTCACAAATCAGTGAATGAAAAAACTCCATATGAGGCTTGGTTTGGCCACAAGACAAATATTTCCCATTTCAGGATTTTTGGCTCAAAGGATTGGGCTAGGATTCCTCTAGAGAAGAGAAAGGCATTCCAACCTCAAATGAAGGGGTTCATCATGGTTTGATATCCTGAATATGAAAATGTTCATAATATATTTGATACCTCATCTCAAAATTCCTTCATTGAAAGGAGTGTGCAATTCGAAGAGGAACGAATGTGAGAGCTCGAACTAGCACTGGGGGAATGCTCAACTCCTCCACTCCAAAATGATGTAAGTTTTGAATTTATTTCTGATATATTTATGATTTTTACATTTATTAACATGATTATGAATATCATGGATCACCCAGTCTTCCCAAATGGGCTGAGAAAACCATTGAAGCAGTTGGGGATTTGGCTAGAAATCCACTAGATCCTAGAAAGACTAGATCACAATTTCACAATTATTTATCTACAAGTGAAATGGTTATTTATAAATAATGATTCATGATGGATGGATATTATCCTCAATCATATAATTAATAATCACTTGACCCAATATGGAAACCAGCCATGCAAGAATATTTCAACTCATTACAAGAAAATGAGACTTGGGAATTGATTCCCTTTCCTTCCAAGAGGAAGCTAGTGAAATGAAAGTGGGTCTATAGGAAAAAAGTTTCTGCTGATGGGTCTGACATAAATTATAAGTCCATGTTTGTTTCCAAATTCTTCTCTCAAGTACAAGGAGTGGGCTATAGAGAGACATTTGCACCGATTGCAAAGATGGACTCTATCAGGCTAGTTTTAGCCATTGCTGCATCTAAGCGATGGGGGGTTCACCAAATGGATGTGAAGAGTGAATTTATTCATCGAGAAATTCAGGAGGAGATATATATGCATAAACATAAGGTTTCTAAGAGGATAATTCTCTTGTATGTATGTTAAATAAGTCTTTTTATGGCCTCAAGTAAGCCCCCATGGATTGGTATGCCAATATGGACAATTTTCTGCTATCACTTGGCTTTGAAAGATGAAAATTTAATCCTAATGTTTATTTGCAGCATATTGGTGATTTATTGCAATTCATTGTATTCTATTATGAGCATATTCTTATTATAGGTATCTGCACCAAATAAATTGGGTCAATCAAGTCTTCATTCCACAATGAGTTTTCCATGATCGATTTTGGATTGTTGAAGAAATTTCTTGGTTTGGAAAATGAGCAATGTGAAAGAGGGTTCAAGGTTAGAAAAAAAAAAGTATGCTTAATACCTGTTATTGAATTTTAATATGGTTGAATGTAAGGAAACCAAGTTCCCATTTCTTTCTGGTATCAAACTAGGTGAATTTAGTGAGTCTCCATTGGTGGAAACCTCTTTGTATAGAAAGATAGTTGTGAGTTTGCTATATATTACACACTCTCGGCCTGATTTGGAATATGTTTTAGGTGTTTTATCTAGATATGTTCAGAATCCTAATGATATACATTTCAAGGAATCCAATAGGATCCTTCACTATGTTCAAGGAACCAGACACTTCGGGATACACTATGTTGCTGGTCCTCCACTAGAACTAGTTGGATTTACTAATTCCAATTGGGATGGAAATACCAATCATAGGAAGTCTACTTAAGGTTATGTATTCATGATAACATAAGGTCCCATATTCTGGTAAATCAAGAAAAAACACACCATATCCCCATCTTTAGTTGAGGCCGATTACAGAGGAGCAGTGAACCCAGCTATACAATGTGTGTGGTTTCAAGGTATTCTTCAGGAACTTGTAGTTGCATTTGATTCACACACGGTAATTTGGTGTGACAATAAAAGTGAAATAAATATTTCCACATATCCAATGCATAGAAATAGGGTGAAACACATTGAGATACACATGCACTACATATGGATCCTAGTGCATGATCAGGTGATAGTCTTGCAATATTTCCCATCTACAGAGAAAACTGCTGACATTTTCACTAAGTGCTTCACAAAGGATACCTTAACCTGTATGAAATCCCTTCTTGAAGTGGGAGATACATGGTGATGGATACCATTCACTTTCATATTTTTGGTTCCATTTCCATTTTTTAGGAGAGGTTTTGTTCCCATGTGGTTTTCCTCTTTACCTTGTTTTTATGGACAAATAAAAAATTTTGTTGTATGAGGTGACTTAAACCTTTGTTTCCAAGGCCTCTGCGATATTTTTGGTTAAGATGTACTAAGTTAGGATTAATGGGGGGATTTTAGAGCTATAATAAACCTTAGTACCATGTTCATATACCTTAGGCACATTTCATTTTCATCCATACAGTGATTCTATGGTTTAGACTTAGGGAAATTGGTCATTTACTCATATTTGAGGTGCTCCTGGTTGATCATTTCGCATAGTTGAGGCACTCCAGGTTGATCACTCTAATAACCTAGGAACCCACATTGATGACATTCAACTAGCATGCACTCCCCATCCCCAATTTCAGGGATCTTTTTTGACTTGAGGCGCTAGTGCATGTTTTAGGTGGTTTTTGGTCGTCATTAGGGATTTATTGCCTCCTTGGGCCACTCCCACTCACCCATGTGCTCACCCATGCCTTTCATACCTCCATTTACATTCCAAAATTCCTTACCCGCATTCACACATACATTCGTGACCGTTTGGTATGATTAGGAAGCTCATTGGTCCACCTAAGGGGTTTGATGGTCAAATCTTGAGATGATAGTCGTATGCATCCAAATGGCCTGTAAGGACTCATTATTTTTCCCTATTGTAATGTATGTCTGATCCATATAAATTAAATGTTGGAAAGTCATAATAATATCCATTATTGGCCTCATGTGTGTATATGCAATTTTCATTCTTTTAGCTATTTTCAACATATTTTGTGAACAATATCGAATTGTGAGAGTTTACTTAGCTCCTAGATCCAGCTATGAATCAATTCTCACATCTAGGACAATTGAATTGTTCTTTAAATTGAAAAAAGCATCATTCTTTTCACATTTTTTCCTAAGACCAACAACCTCCATTTCCATCCTTTTGAGTGTTTTCTCCTTTTCTTCCAAAGTCTGACTATGAGATTTGTGAAAGATGCCTTGCATTTTAGCAGTTTTAAGGAAAAAAGGAAAAGCTAGTCTTGGAGTAACTTCCTTGTTTTTCCCAACTCGTCCTCCTTCCTTTCCTCCATACAAAAGCATGTATCTGATCTATTTCCATCACTTATCAGTTGGTACATTTCACTCAGCCTATTCGTGAGCATATTGACAGATTAGGAAAGTGATTTATGCACCTATGGGGGATTTTGACTAGTTTAGTAAGCCTGTTTTTTGTCCAATACAAATAGCATCCTTATGCTTTTGAATCTATTATGTAATTAAATATTTGGCCAACATATTACTTTATAAGGTTGAATTATGTTCACTTATTCAATAGAAGTTTTTGTTATGCTCCATATCAAGTCTCCTTTTTGTAGAATTTTGTATGCTTGACTAGTAATTTTGTGAGTGTAATTGATCTACAACTTGGGATTAATTTCCATAGTTTCTCCTTCCTGAGAATGATTTATATAATAATTGTTCCTCCTTGCATGGAAAGTTTATAGTATCATCATCATTGTTCCTCCTTGTGAAAAAGTATTTTTGAACTACACCAAGCTTGTCACGGAAGCTTGGTCAACACATTAGCAACTTGCTCATCGGTACTCACATACTGGATTTTTATATCTCCCTTTAGTAGCATATCTCAAAAGAATATTTTTCATCTTTATGCAACTATGGTTTTCACAAATAATAATCACAATATCCAACTTCATGTCAAATAGTCTTGACATTAGTTTTCAAAGCCATATCGCTTCACAACTAGCATAGCAAGCTTCTATGTACTCTGCTTCAGTTGTGCCGAGAGAAACACTGGATTGTTTCTTACCAAACCATGAGATAATGGAGGATCCTAGAAAATAACATCTACCTTAGGTGCTCTTCTTATCTACGGCACTTCATGTCCAATCTAAATCCGTATATCCATATAATATGTAGTCATGATCTCTACCATAGTAAATTCCCAATTATGTCATACCTTTAAGGTACCTTATCACATGCTTTGTAGCTATCACATGAACATATCTAGGTTTAACTAGATACTGACTCAAGGTGTTCATAGAAAAGCATATATTTGGCCTTGTATTTGTCATATATATCAATGACCCAATAATGTACTAAGACATATCCACTAACTCTAATGTCTCATAAGAAAACATATTCAAGTTGGTGTCCATGGGTGTGTCCATGTATTTACAATCCAACATATCGAATATTCTTAATATTTCCACAGCATACTTTCCCTAGATCGGAAAGATTCTTTATGGGCTCTGCCACACTTCCAACCCTAGGAAAAAATGCATCAATCCAATATCTTTCATCTCAAATCCTTCAGCTAGCTTCTTCGTGCAATCTGTGATCTATTTCTCATTTCCAGTCAGAAATAGATCATCCACATACAATAGTAATATGTAAAATTCATCATCCATAACCTTAACGTAAAGGTTAGGATGAGATTTCGGTCTTGTTAAATCACAATATTTTCAAGAATATATTTATTCTTCCATACCAAGATCTAGGAGCTTGCTTTAGTCCATACAAAGAATTCTTATACTTGCAAACATAAGTCACTCTACCTTCAACTTCAAATCCATGTGGTTGTTCAACGTAAACCTCTTCCTCAATCATGCAATTAAGGAAGGTTGTCTTTGCATCCATCTGGTGTAGATACCACTTCATCATGGAATAAAGTGCCATGATGTTTCTGATGGAAGTGTACCTTGCTAATGGAACAAATGTCTCTTCATAATAAATTCACCCTCTCTTGAGAGAATCCTCTAGACACAAATATTTCCTTAGTTCCATCAAAAACATGGTTTCTCTTGCAAATCCACTTGGAATATACCAAACTATTTCTTTGTAGTTTGGGTACTATATCCCAAACATGAATGGTATTGTTCCATCATTGATTCTACCATGAGTTCATCTTGTCAGGTCATTGACATATCCCAATCTTATGTATTCAAACTTGAAGGTTGGAACCCACTTTACTCTTGGTAAAGTCTTAGTTCATTAGGAAGTTGTCCATCCTGTCGTACCATGTCAAATTCAGAGATATTATGTAGTCACTCCCCTTGAATTAGAGTATCTCGCTTTTTTTTCTATACTGGAATGACATGTAGCATCCTATGCTACTAATATTCTATGTATCCATATTTGGTTACTAGATACTAATATCCTTTATCTTGAACTTTGTCTAAAAGTTCCTCTTGCACATTAATTTTTTTGATTAAGATAGATGAAGCTACAATAGAATCATTTTCTAGAAAATCTCCGTGATTACAATCAACTGAAGATTATGTGGGAGATGGATGTATGTACAGGTCATAAATATTATTGATCCATCTATATCAAATTAAGATGAACTAAATATCTCATTAGGTGAAACACATCTTAGATTTTCAGGAGCAGAGCGGAGATTCTCTCTTTCTATTGTATAAATAGTTGTCATCCGATTTGATGTAGAGGGGTCTTAGTAGAAGATAGAGGATTTTTATATTTCCACTTTATTTTTTTATTTGTAATTTTTTTTATTTGTAGATAGAAGGGGAGATGCTTCTAGAGGGGTGTTCTCCATAGAGCTTGAGAATGCATTTTTGGTTTATGCGTTATGTAATTGTCTTATTCTCATTTTATATATGAGAGTTATAAGAGGGAGATTCTACCAGAAATAATTTATGGACATGTAAAGAGATCTATGCTTTTTAGTCAGAGGGATTTATAACCAGAGATTACTATCAGTATTGTTCCAAGTCTTATTCAAGTTGTTTAGTAGGAAACTACATTTTATTGCTCTTTCTTACTTATTTAATTGAATGAAATCTAAATACAATTTCTATTTTCATTCTTGCACTTAAACTTTTATGTTTATTTTCCAAGAGTGTCTAATTTTATTGTGTTTGATTGTTTTGGAATAGTAACAGGTTTGATGTAATAAGCAATATGTAACAAATCATTTATTGCTTTGTTAATTATCTGGTTTTTGAAATGTTGATATGGTTAAGGGATTACATTTTATTTAAGTTTCCTTAAGTAAATTGTAATTAAATCATACTCCTTATGCATTAGACTTATGTTAATTTCAATCATGCTCTTGTGCATAATAGCATAGGATAGGAATAGTTTAGTTAGAATTTAAAGTAGATTTCTTTTCATTAACTGTAGCTTCAGGTTTTTAAGGGATTTTAAATCTCTTTGTAGTTAAGCAGCCATTAAAATATTTGTTTCAGCTATTTTAAAAGTTCCTCATAAATTAATTTAGATTGCATCTTAGGTTTTAATTGCATTTTAGGAATTCATATCTCTAAATTGTGAGACTCTCTTTTTTGAGAGCAAATTCATAAGGAAGATGTGCCTGTGTTCCTACGAGAGGTAGCTAATGCAAACATTCAAGGAGTATTTTTAAGCAGTCTAAGTGGGTTACCTCTCCTTGTTTTCCCCAGGACAGAAAATCCAACCAACAGGTCCTTCCTTTCTTTGGATTATGATCCATATCTAGGTGGTAGAGGACTTAGATGTAGCAAAATGTTTGCAATGCAGGTTTGTGAAGCCCCTTAGTAACTAATTAGGTAATGGGTGGAATATCATATTCCTAGTTAGAGGATGATGATGAATCATTGCTAAGTAAGTTGGACAAGGAGGATACACTCTCCATGGTATCCTCTAAGGGGGAAATAATTTTCTCTACAAGTGATTCTTGGAGAGACAACGTAACGTGGAGAATTTGGTCTTATAAATGCATATGCTCAAGGGGGAGATATCGTTCAACACATAATATGGGACAATAAAATGAATAGTGGGAAGTATCTACACACGATTGGCATGGAGATGATATCCTAGCACATCTCGGATTGTGTCTCAAAGTTATTGGAAAGGTACTTTTTGTTGGGTTTGTACTATGTTGGATGGGGACCATACATGTATGATTTGCACATCCATCATGATATGCTTCTAGTTCAATATGTATTGGTTGTGGAATAGGTGTTTTAGGGGTAGTTGTCTCTGGGATGATCATTTTATGGTAAACACAACCATTGTTACTACTAATGTAGTGTCAACATTTATAGAAGCGATTTGTTCTGGTTAAGGTGAAGTAATTTCAACTAAAGATTGGGTGAGGAAAATTGTCACCAAAGAATATATAAATCGAGAGATATTAGAAAAATGGTGCATATAGTTCCCAAACTTAAATTAAACACGACATTTTTTGTTGGTTCATAACGATTTGGACTTAGTGGTATTGTGGGGTGTAGACGAACTCAATGTGCCCCCTAAGCTATCTAGAGATGTGTGCATCACACTAACAAGGTTTTTAAGTAAATTATTTATATCCATCAATTTGTTACATAATTTTTTCACACGGCCTTGTTAACTACATAGAGAACATAGTGGGGTGACCCGCATTGTGGGTGTATCAATTATGATCGGATATTTCAACATTTGTCAAGTGTTACCCCTGCTTTAGGCTTAGTTACTCCCGATGAATATTCAGGGACATAGTTGTTCATGGTGAAGGATGTCAAATATGGTTGACTTATGCTCCCATTGGTGGTTTTAGTGACAACCAACAATGTCTTGGTCATGGGTGTGGTTTTCTCAATGTGTAGTACCGATGGCATAATAGGTCATATCGACATGAAATCATAGTGTGCTACAAATTTTGAGGTCATATTAGAGTAAGGTGGTGTAAGGTACAACACAAGAATTCCTAGGTTGAACCCATGAAGAACTATTTAAACCATCAATGACATCACTTGCACTCTTGTGGTTGGGCACAAGAATGGTATTTGGAAGCTGGGGGAAATGATGGACAGTGTTTGTTCAATTCCATGACTCCTTGGAGGTTTTGATTTTGTTTCTCATAGGGTGGGAGACTCATTTTCAAAGGTGAAAATGATGCAAAAGAGTTTGTCCATAGAGGTGGATATTTTTGGTGGGGAACCTGAATATTTCACTAAGAGGTCATAATCATCGTATACAACAGGGTATGCATCAATTGAAGGTTCTTAATCCACTCATCCTACCATGGGTAGGAATTTTTTAGTATTGGAGTTGGCATGATGGTCCTATTAGTTGAGTTGGTCAAGCGTGACAATCTTCTCATTGAAGGGAAACATCATGATGTGAAATACTAAACAGGAAATAGTATTATTGGTGTATATGTAGCAATGACCCAAAATTATATTGTAGTCGATTTGTGCATCAACTACTTGAATATCAATCATTACCAATCCCCCCCTAGCTCAATGGAAAAAAAATTGTACAATCCTCATTATTGGGACAGATGCCCATCATATGCATAGAGGGAAATAAAGGATGGGAATATCTCAAGTGATCCCAATATTTTACAAATATTTGAGTACATTCCAGAAGGAATAAGAGAGAATTGAGAGCAAAGAAAATATAGTCCATTGTTGCCGGAACTTATGCTGGAGTCTGCATCCCTTTGTCCCTTGGAGCACTTTTGTGTTCTTCCCAAGCTTGCCTTCGGCTTGTGAGCTTGCTATCGAGAGATGGAGGATTGAAGTGGTGGAGGCCCAAGTGGGGGATTTGGTTTCTCTGGTTCGCAGATGTACCGTCAGAGGTTGTATCTTGTAATCTCTAATTTATATTAATAGTAATATCTTTTCCTGTCCAATAATGTGTGTTTGAATGAATATTTTATCCATGGGATTATGTCAAATGCTTGTACATTATTGATTATATATGCTAGAATAGATCTAACACCATGATATATAGAATGCTTGTATTGTTTACTTGTTGTTGAGGAAGTAATCTATCAATTCAAGCTAAAGATTGGAAAGCTCAACGGGGATCTACTTCAACCGTCTGGAATAAGGTACGAGGTCTGATCCTTTAGTGTTAGACATTTAATTTCTATTGCATATTGGAAAGGATTGATTTCTGGAGTCAAGCTGTCTGTTGTGGTACCCCAAGCCATAGGAATTTCTCTCCAAACTGAGTTCCAAACTATGTTTTTGTCACAATAATTCTAAACCCTACTACCTGCAAGCCAATGGCCAAGTTGAAGCCATCAACAAAGTGTTGAAAATGATTCTTTAACAAATGGTAGGGCAGGCCAAATCTGGTTGGAAATTACAATTATTTTCTACACTATGGGCATATAGGACTACTGTTAAGACATCCACCAGCTTTGCACCTTTCCAGTTGGTGTATGGGATGGAGGCTACTCTCTCAATAGAATGTGAAATCTGTTCTCTAAATCTTTCCATAGAATTTCTACCCAATTCCAATCTAAAGGAAGAACGATTCATATACTTGAACAAGATTGATGAAACCTGTCGAGAGGTTACCTTAGTGAATGAGGTTCATAAACGATGGATTAAGGCTCAATATGACAGATCCATTCGACCTCACCTCAATGAAGGTAACTTGGTATTGAAATATGAGAAAAAACATGATAAGTTGGGGGGTTGAAATTGGAATCCATGTGGCATGGGCCATATGTTGTTAGTTGTGTATTAGAAAAAGGAGCTTATGAGTTGATGTATTATGATGGAATACCCCTGGGAGATCCCTGGAATAGGATCTACCTTGAGAAATACTATTCCTAGGTCATCTAGCATAGGTTTTATGTATATAGTGTTTATAGAGTGTTGTGTGTAGTTTGAATTATGAATTTGGTGTGAATCTAAGATGTGTCTTAAATAAGCATGATTATATAGTGTTTTGTTAAAATGAACATATGACCACTTATTTCGGCTTTGCGGATGGTGCTAGTCGTTACACCTTCAATATTGCATCAACATCTTGGGTATTGTATTCCCTTACAAGTGATATGGTGAGCTTGTTACGAAGAGAAATTCCTATGGCTTGGGGTACCACAATAGACAGATTAACTCTAGAAATCAATCATTTCCTATATGCAAGAGAAACCAAACATATAACACTAAAGGATCTCAATTCGTACCTTATTCTAGACCATTGATCTAGATCCCCATTGAGCTTTTCCAATCTTGCTTGTATTAGCAATTTGCTTCCTCAACATTTAGCAAACAAGACAAGCATGCTATATATAATTATGTGAGACCTACTCTAGCATATATAATCAATAACATATAAGAATTTAAAAGCATCCACGGATCAAATGTTCATTCAAATACACATTATTGGACAAGAAAATATATTTCTATTGATATAAAATAGAGATTACAATAGTGACAACCTCTGTCGGCACGTCTACGAATCGGAGAAACTGAGTCCCCCACTTGGGACTCCACCACTTCAATCCTCCATCTCTCGATAGCAAGATCACAATCAAAAGGTAATCTTGGGAAGAACATAAAGTGCTCCAAGGGACAAAGGGATGTAGACTCAAGTATAAGCTCTGGCAACAATGGACTATATTTTTCTTGCTCTTCAATTCCTCCCCCTTCAATGTATCCAAAGGGTTCCTTATATAGATCTTCAATGGGGTAATGGAAGGTCAAAGTCGAGCAATCTAAAGGCATATGGAAGGCCAAGAGACAAGTGACTCAGATCCACATCAAGGAAAACTCCAAAATCATTTGGCCTTTTGCACACATCCTGATGTACGCGGGTTTAAGGGTCAAATCCGCATATATACATGAGAAAGGGATTAAAAGTCATGTATGGAAATTATTGCATGTTTTTAGGGATGATCTTGGAAACATAAAAGGTACAAAAATGGTCCATGGGGTCTAAAGAGTCTACAGAGGGACAGGGAAGGCCATAAAGGTGTGATCCACCATGTGTGGTAAAATCAGCTATAACAGATGCCCCCTAATGTGTGAGGTCAGAGGGGTCATATGATGGCAGAAATACATTATAAGTCCATCCCAGAAGTGGAGTGATGAAGAAGCTAGTGGAAGAACCAGCCATCCAATCAATACAATACAATGATCAAACTATGCACATAACTGCAAGTAGATGTAGCAGTCCCAGATACATAAGAGTACAATGGCCATGAATAGGCATGATACAAAATATGACATGTGTGGTCATCGCCACATATAATATAGATAGATCAGAATCTCCATGACGAATATATACATAGGATCATGAGCTCCATGTAGGATTAAAATATATGACATATACTGGAATCAAGTCAAGAGAGCTGAAATCTCATGAACACTGGCACGATCAAGGAGGTAGCATATATAAGATGCCACCAGTCTAGAAAGTCTTTTACACAAATAGCGACGAGTACTTGTCCTACTGTGTGAATATAGGTGTTGAGGTCGAACATAGTAGTCCATCATCTGATTACCGGTCATTGATGTATACCGTTAACAGATGCGAGATCACCCACGATAATGAAAATGGGAATCAAGGTACTAGAGTGCAAACTAACAAGCGTGAATAAATGTGTTGAGGTTGAACACTTGAAAGGATCCATCGATCAGGGGACATTGATGTATTCCCAAAATTGTCGATGGCGAGAGAACCTTCCACTGATGACTGCAAGTCTCAAGGCACTAAAAAATGACTCTAGATTCCTATCCTAGAATAAATTATCTAAATTTGATGGGATGAAATCCATTGGAAGGAGGTCATTAAGGCATCCCCCATCATCCAACACGAGGTACTCAGAAAATCTGTGAAATGTGGAAGGAGTCGATCATAATGTGCATGAACCAGCAACTGTACCGAGAATGGCCGACATGCAAAGTCAAGATAACTAAGGAATGGCTAACTCAGGTTTCAAATTCCTTTGAACAAGAGCATAAAGGTGAATGGTGGCTGAATTTAGGTAGCATAAACTTGATATACAAAACTGGGACATCTCTACGACATATGAGGCATTGACAGAGGCTCCATAGGGACTGGAAGCTTAACTAGTATGTGGAGATAAACCCAGAGAAATGAGTACAACTCCTAAAGTCAAACTATTAACCCAACCAACAGATGTGATATACAATTCTCTCTTCAAAGGAGACATGACTTGACTACTGCCAAATATAACATCTTTTCTTGTCCGACATTTTGGTTTTTTGATTTTTTTGGACTTTTTCAATTATTTTGAAAAGCTTGAAAAAGAATAAAAGCTCTTTATAGTTACAGACTAGGAGGAGACGAGTGTCAATGGGAAAACAAACTAGTTCCAAGTAGTGGAACATACCTATGCTCAATGCAAGGACACATGCGTAGGATAACAACACTTGGGGGAAAGTCCCCTCCTAGTAAAAATTAGGAATCAAGCTGCAAAGGATATACAAAATGGATCTGCGTGGCTAGAAATGAGACAAGCTCGAGCTATATGGCTGATACTCAAAGTCAAGGAAGCTGGAATAAGGCTCAAAAATGCAGGAAAAGCTCATGAAAATGTAATTACAACTTGACATAAGGGAGTCCTGGGGAAACAGGGCAGCAAAATATCAAGAGGAGTATGAGGCTCTTGCGAAATGACATGGCGATACTATAGAATGGACTCCCACACCCTAAAGGACAAAGTGTCGTCATGGGCGCCAAATGAAAACAGGGAGCTAACTAGGGCACCCATGTAAGGTCAAACTCTACCATTCACATCATGTCACTTCTAAAACATAAAGAAGGTTTTGTGACAGGATAAAATGGGTTCGTACCTAAGGTTATAATGAAATGGTCATAAGGTCATGCAAAATGCAAATGAAGGTGAAATCTAACGTATATGCCAGTTTAAACATCATACCTGAGATCGACACGAACGGGTCAAAACAATGGTCAAAACGGTCTCCTACATCATCATATTAGTAAAAAACGGTCCAAAAGGGTCAGAAACGGTTCAAAACTATAGAAAATGGGGTAAAAATTTTCAAAAATTTGAAAAATTTCTATAAATAGTAAAAAATTCAAAACATTATATATCATTTGAAATTTTTACCCAATTGAGCTTAGAACTTCAAACGCGAATTTTGGGAGTTTCGTCCGACGAACTCCGACACCATTTTTTCCAGGTAACTTCCCATGCCCTACTCTTCCATTTGCATCTAAATTTTTTGAATTTCCATGGTCAAAATCAATTTCTAGGCCATTCTAAGATAGTCTCTTTGTCCCACACAGAAATTGAGGATTTTTCCACGTATAGGGCTGGCTATACATGGAAAAATGACCCAAATTCGCGTACATACGCGGCTATTTTACAAACAGTCGCTTATACGGCCGCGTTTAATATTTTTTAAGACAACTAATGACCAAAACTCAATGTAAATGTGCAAGATGGTTCTAGAATGGAGGGAGAGAGAACACGGGGATGTAGATGAGGCTGTATGGGGCGATCTAATGGCTCAACAAGCTCTTCGTGCATGTGGGATATACAAGTTTTGGTATCTTGGGGGCTTAAGGGCCAAACCAATATTGTTGCAGATACTAGTAGACTATTGGGATCCTGACTCAGATTCATTCCATATCGACGATATGTCCCTCACTATAGAGGTGGATGACATATACTTCATTATAGGATTGTCCTGACGAGGGGAAGTGGTGAACCTTTGTTCTCGGGGGCCCAGAGGTGGCCTCACCATTGATGAGTATATTGATGTATACTGTTATCTAGAAATGGAGAAGGTTGGGAGTCAGATCCCAACAAACTCCATATAGGTACTAGGCCTAAAGGCCATACTAATGACACTCGGTAGGATAAAAGAGCTATCCACACTCCACCAGGCCTTGCGGCCCTTGATGTTCTATGTAGTGGAGTGCATGAGACCCACAGTTTACGATTGGAGTAATGTGTTGTTGAGTAACATGAAGCAACAGCTCAGCAACTGCAAGATGGGAAGGGTATGAAACTTTGGTTTCAACAGTACACTGAGCACATTCTTCTTTGAGCATGTTCCAGGGATCAGCCCTAGAGTTGACGTTCCTCCACATGGGGTTCGAGATCCAGCCCAACGACGTTGGGCGGATGCAATGCACAGAATGGGTGGAGATAGGGTGTCCAACCCCTACCCAGCTGATTTCTTTCCATGGTGGCAATGACAGATGGTTTCCATCGATGATTACCCCTATGCGGGGATAGATTTTTGGGGAGATCCCGACATGCCCTTACCACCAGGATCAGCATATAGTGACATTGGTAATGAATCCCAACCCTCTTTTTAAGTTTTTTGAATTATTTATTTTTTTGTGTTTTTTGATATGTGGAACCAAAAGATATGTTTTAACGTGATGACACATAGTGACAATTTTTCATATGTATGCATATGTAGGACCATGGTGACCTGATGGTTTCCCTCATCATAGACGGAGGGGAAGAGGACATGACATTATGGGTGTGGATGCAGAGCGGATGCTCCAAAGCATCCACACAAACTTTGTGTGGCTGACACATAAGGTACCCATGGTGCAAGTCGAGGACTTTCCTGAGGCCATGTAGTGCTAGGTGGTGGGTGTACCATGAGCATGGATGCGGTTATTTCGACGACTAGCTAGAGCCATGGTGACTTTCCATGATCAGAACCCCCCTCCTCCTCCCCAGGCTTAGATACCTAGGAGTGACACATTTTGTACTACTGTATATTATTTTGGTGGCTCGGAAGCCCCATTTTTGTATTATGACACTTATGTATTGTCACATTTTGGGTGTTTAATAAAAAACTTTTATGATGATCGATTTTATTTATTTACATGTGTAAAAATGTATGTTTGTGATGAGATTATGGTTTGTGAAACAAATTCCAATCTAACACATAGTCAGCATATGAGTCAGCAACTTGATTATAAATTCTTGGAACATGTATGCATGTTATGTTGTCAAATTATCGTTCTAACAATCTCACACGTAAGAATCTTCGTAATAATGTTGGATCCCTAACATGATATAATCCATTCAGCTGTGACATTATTAACTGCGAATCAAGACGTACCTCAAGAGAGAGAACACCATGTGAAATGCCATCTCGTAGAAGCTCGATAACAACACTATATTCAACAACATTGTTTGAAAAGGGCTGTAAACATACACCTATTGAAGACAACACCTGACCCGTAGGAGTATAAATCACCCAAGCAGTAGAGGCTAAGTGCCGAGTGTGATGGCTAGCACCATCAGTGAATCCTATATAGATGGAAGACTCCATTGACATCTGCCATAAGAAACAAAAGCTAATCAACAAACCTGATCGCCATAAGAAAAACCTAACTATGCAAAATATTATACAATAATATACAATAATCAGCCCTGGCTAAGGATCATGCATAGTACCTTTTAAGATAGAGCCCATTTATAGGCTCCACCAAGGCTGTCCCCTTGTAATATACTAGCTCATAGGCGCCCTTCTCTAACACACATTTGACAACATAAGGACCATGCCACATGGGGATAAACTTTCCTACCCCCAAGGGTTCTTTGGATTGATCCCACAAAAGGACCAAATATCCTTCACTAAACTTCCTCGAACGGACAGACTTATCATACTGGACCTTAACACGATGCTTATTTACTTCTAGAGCCACTAAGGAATCTCGGCGCTGCTCATCAAGCTGCTCTAAGTGGACCAAATGTTCCTCCAATGGGGAAGCATCTGGTAAGAGCTCTATGGCTAGCTTCAATGAAGGGATTTCACATTCAACAAGCAAGACAGACTCCGCTCTATGTACAAGTTGTTATGGAGAAAAATCGATGGCAGTCTTAACCTCAGTTCTATAAGCCCACAAAGCAGGATATAACATGATATGCCAATTGGTCTTGATTTGTGCAATGGTTCGTTTGAGAATGGACTTAAGTGATTTGTTCATTGCTTCAACCTATCCATTCACTTGAGGGTAATAAGAAGAGGAATGCTCCTGCTTACACCCTAACTTCGAGGCCACCTCTTCCATCATCCGATTCTGAAAGTTCCTACCATGGTTAGTGACAAGATCCATCAGAATACCAAACCGAGTAATGATCTAGTTGAATATGAAATGTGTGGCTGTCTCACCATCAGATTTAACTATGGGCATAGCCTCAGCCCATTTCATGAAATATTCAACAACCACTATAATATGATGATGCCCCCCAGCTGAAGTTGGGTTGCAATCCATGAAATCAAGCCCCCACTTAGTGAAGGGATCGGCAGTGATAATAGGATGTAATGGGGCAAGATGTGAGCTCATATTGCATGCAAACAACTGGCAATGGTGGCACTTCTTGACTACATTGACACAATCTTTAAAGATCAATGGCCAGAAATAACTCGCTCTTAAGATTTTTTGGGCTGTAGAAAGCCTGGATAAATGACCACCACATGCCCCTCCATGGCAATCATTTAGCACAAGCTCAGCCTCCTCATGAGTTAAACAACGATGTAAAATGGAATCTACCCCATGACGGTACAATGTGTTATCTACTATAAGGTATTTCTTGGATACGTGACGTAACCATCATCGTTCATCTCGTGAAAGGTGAGTAGGGACCTTCAATGTTTGTAAATATATGATGATATCTCCGTACCATGGATCCAAAGTTGAGATCAGGAAAATGTGCTCATCGACAAATGTATCTTCACAAACTTCCTCCCCCTCCTCGCTTGGGAAATCAAATATAAGCTTCACAAAAATCAACAATTTTTTCGAAACAAACTCAAGATCGAATTCTTGCAAGATGAAAATCCACTTATTATACTTTACCCTGATCATCCTTCTATTGAGAGTGAACTAAAATGCATTAACATGGGCTACCACCAAGGTCTGGCGAAGGAGAATATAGTGTCTCAACCTTTGAACCACATGAATGGTAGCTAAGGCAAGTTTCTCCACATGGGAATAACGGATATCCACATCTATAAGGTTTCAGCTCAAATAATATACGACATGCTCATGGAGCTCCTCATCCTCTTGAACCAAAACCATACCAATCGTCTCCATGGACGCGGCCACATAAAGCAGAAAGTCACGGCTATAGTCGGGTGGACTAATCACGGGGTCAAATGCTAAGGCTCGTTTAAGTGCATCAAAGGACTCCTAGGCTCGCTCATCCCAGCAAAAGGTAATGTCCTTCTTCAAAATACACATAAAGCCTCTAGTCAAATTGGAAAAATTAACTACGAATCTCCGTGAGAAATTTTCCACACCTTGCAAACATTGAAGATGTCTAATGTTTCTCGGGGGAGAGAATTGAAGTATTGCCTCAACCTTTAAGGGATCGACTCTTATACCCTCCCTGGAGACAATGAACCCTAATAAGTGACCAGAATTCACGCAAAAGATGCATTTATGAGGATTTAACCTAACCAAAAAATGGCGGCACCTTTCAAACACTAATCTCAAATGGTAGGAATGACGCATCCTCTGATGAGAATGAGCGGAAAGGTCATCCAAAAAGACTTCAATAATCAATTTGAGATCATGGAAAATCAAGGTCATAGCCTGCTGAAATGTTGCTCCAGCGTTTTTATGGCCGAAAGGCATCTTCTGATATGCAAAGGTACCCCAAGGACAAATAAATGTTGTTTTATGTTGGTCCTCGAGTTTGATTTGGATCTGATTGTATCCGAAAAATCCATCCATAAAGTAAAATACCTCACTTCCCGCACACTCATCCAAAATTTGGTCAATAAATGGTGTGGGAAAATTATCCTTAGGATAGGCACAATTCAAGTCACAGAAATCAGTGCATTTATGGATCGCTCCTTGCTTCTTATCAACCAGAACGGGGTTTGAAACCCACTCCATCAAGGGAACGTGATAGATAAAACTGGCATTTAACATCTTTTCTATCTCATCCTTAATTGTGGGTTCTTTTCTAGGATTCACTGCATGCAATCATTGTCGAACAGGCTTAGCATTGGGATGAGTTTAAATTTCATGTTCAACAATGTGAGGGTCGATACCTGGAATTTCCTTGTATGACCAAGCAAAGACATCACAAAAGTATTTGAACAGCTCGATATACTCTTGAATGTCAGCATGGGAACATTCTTCCCCAATATAGACATTCTCAATCTTGCCAGGATCGCGAGAGATATTGATAGGGATGGTAGGAGATATATTCGCCATGTTTCCATCAGCCATCAGACCAGGAGAGCTCAATGGAACCATGGGACTACCAATTCTCTCACTAATAATCTCCATAAAGTCTTCACACTCCAAATGGTCAAGCTCAGGAAGAAAATAAGATCTATGATGTAACTCTTCCCAAGGTGGCTCAACTCTAGACATGGCCTCAATAATAGCTTCATCTGATGGAAAAACACTATCAAGGAAATCATGTGCGTGAGAAGACTCGGCTTCCCATGCAGACAGCACATATGGGTCTTCCTCCTCCATCCACAAGAGGGAGGATTAGGCTCTGCAACACATTCAATATTCGCTTGATAGGCTATCATTGCTGCAGGCAACGACATGTCTGTTTCGATAGGCTTACTCGAAGGATTCGATGTAGAAAGGATCCAAGGATCTTCCATATGGAAAGTGTGAAAAGACATCGATCTCAATGAAGATGAAGCCCCACTGGAACTAGACCTGATCATAAGAATGGGTGCAGGACAACTAAAGCTTCCCATAAGGGATGGATACATGCCAACACCCACACTCCTAGTTTCCAGCTGAGAATGATCGATAATCGGGATAGAAGCTCCTGATGATGTAGTAACACTTAGATTTTTGAATGATGTCTGATCAATCGTAACAATCTTTCCATTAAATGGAAAGCATACAACTCCAAATAGAGAAGAAGCTATGGCTTGCATACTATACATCCATTTCCTACCCAGTAACAAATTGTAGTCAAGGGGCGCATCAACCACCTCGACCTCGATCGCAATGGTCTTTCCTCCCAAACGGACCTTAAGAGAAGGAAGAATTTTGTGTGACCGAAATGATCTACCATCAAAAGCAGTCAACATGGTAGTGGATTTAGACAGCTTGGGGGAACCCAAACCCTTCCAACATGACAAAGACATCACGAAAGCAGTAATGCCTTCATCAATCACAGTGCGCTTGACGGTCATGTTAAGACATTCTACATGAATCAAGAGAGACACATAGTACGGAAAGCGAGGCTATAGTCTTGCGGTTTCAAATTTGATGATGGAGGAAGAGTTATCATCATTAACACCAAGAGTAGAAAGGAAAGGCTTCCTTTGCAAAGGACAACTCTTAAGTACTTCAAGTGCAAACATCGCACAAGGAGTGTGGCCCAAATCCTCGACAATTGAATAGTTCTAGGCGGCTCGGGCATTAGGATTGTGTCCCGAACGCTTTAGGACTCCCTTAGGAATGTGAGGTGCAACTTTAGGTTTATCCACAGGGTTTTCAATATGCAAAGGACTCCCAGGTGGAGCAGTTTCCTTTCCAAGGTCTGGTTGTGATGAACCATAGTCCTTCACATGAGTCACAACCTTAGTAGCATGCACCATATTGACGCAACCATGACCACTACTGGCTTCTGGTAGATCTTGATCTTCACTAGACTGGTCATGGGTCCTTGAGTTTATGTTTTTATTGTGTGGTAAAGGGTTGGTTAGCACAGCTGGGCCCTGTGCTATGAATCTCAAGGCGTCTTCCATACGAGGGCACAAGTGAGTGAGGTGGTCATCCTTACACAACTTGCAAGGAAACTTAACCTTACATTTAGACTGCTTGTCCCCCCTAGCATTGCAGATGTTCTTGTCATTAGAATTGGCATTTTCATTCATATTCCCACCCTTATGATTGTTTTTACCCTTTTTCTTATTCCTTTCGGGTTGCTGGTTACCCTTCTGGTCCGACGATTTCACTGAAATCACATTCACCGTTTGGGTGGGTTGATATGAAGTCATGGCTTGTCCTGAGGAATATTGGTTGATAGATAATTGAATCACTTATTGCACAACCGAATCTGTAGGTTTGGTACTCATACAACCAACAATGCCATCGACATGTGGTCCAGGTTTGACCTTAGGGTTGAAACTAGAACGTGGAGCATTAGGAATGATCTCATATAACAATCCGGATTGAGCATAAATCAAATCCAATTCCGGTGAACTAAAAATGGCTTGTTCCTCGTTCTGAACTCCATACGTAGAAACATCCTTCACTATATAAGGAAGTAACGATTTAAGGAACCACTCAAGGAGAAACTCCGGTGGTATGAAGGCTTTAATCAATCTCTTTCGTCTTGCTGAAATTTCAACAAGAGTTCTGTACCAACATTGTAACACACTGGTAGTTGGAAGTGATTGAGAAAATTCATAGCTAGGTCATCGAACAAGATGAATCCCCCCCTAGGTAACTCTATTTACCATTTCACTGCAGGCCCAATGAGGGTGCGTTGAAATAGCCTTAAATAGATTGAATCATCATGTAAGGAATTAGAAGAGCACCAAAGGTGAAATGTAGTAACATGTTCACTAGGATATTCTCTTGGTTTGACCTCAAATTTGGGATGTCTGAGGGAATCTTGCTAGGGACAGCCGTCCAAGCCGGGTCATGAGATACCGGGTCGTTCGTTAGTCTCGACAAGATAGGTAAATTTAACATTGCAAGGAAAGGGAGCCTAGGTTGAGCAGGTTGATGCCATGCTCCCTGATAGTTTTGGTTCACATAAGACTGACTACCATAACCACCATGGCCATGGCCATAGTGTCCTCCTCCCATTTGACCCATGTAGGGGGGCATGGAAGCACCATAATGTGGTGTACCTTGAGTATTTGGAGGTACAAAGCCATAATTTGGAGAGCAAGCAGATTGCTGATACCCGTACCCATAAGGTGAATAACTTTGTGCATACTACGGTCCATAATATTGTCAATGATAAGATCCATAAGATGTCCCATGGGATGTCCCATGAGAAAATCCATAAGTAGGAATATGAGGAACTCCTTGCGATAGACCATAGGACGTTCCAGAAGTAGGAATATGACCTCCCAAGACAAAAGGAGGTACTTGACTCTGAGACACAACTACGCGAGTAGCAGCAGTACGGACATGCTTAGTAGCAACATTCCGGCTCGAAGGACCACATGAATGAGGGGGAGTAATAGCATTCGAAGAACTAGGAATAGAGGACAAAGGGACATTTGAAGTGATGTAAGTGGTATTCCCTATAGTCACTCATCTTGGTTTTGGTATCCGAATAGGACTAATAACACTAGGTCTAGGACAAACATGTGATGTATCCTCCACCATTGGGATGGAGGGTGCAATGTGACTCATCCTCCCAAATCTCTCCACATGGAAAGGAATAGGAGTGCACCTAGGCGTAGTGTTAGGTTCAAACTATAACTCAGCATGGTGTGCCGGATCATGTGCAGGGATACCAAACATGCCATAACTAACATAACTAGTGCTCGCAGGTTCATGATGAGTCTTTCCTCTCGACATCCAATAGCAGTGACCTGTGAATGAGGGATCATACTTAGAGTGTGTAGGTATATCAGGTGAAGGATCATACTTAGAGTCTGTAGGTATATCAAGTGAAGGATCATATACAAGAGTAAGATCTTCTTCCCCAACCTCATGAGGTGGAGAAGACAACTCAATAATTTCATCTTCATGATCTCCCATTGTGTGTGAATCAATGTGAGAAGTAGTCTGCCTAGACTATCTGTCTCTCTCTCCCAAAGGAAGAGGATATGTAGAAGGTGGAAGACTTGCTAAACGATGAGAACGGTGAAGTGCTGCACCCGAATCCACAATTACTCAAAAAATGAAAAAGACTCTTCTAATTACGCAAACCCTAGGCAAGCTAGCATGCACAGAGCATACACCTATATAATCTAAATCCAATCATAAGCAAACAAGGGTAGGATATGTGAGCTCCTGAATGAAGTAGGTATGTCTCACCTAGGAGAGGCTTGAGACTCCCATACACAACAAGCAGAGGTTTGTAACCAATTATTGTGGCCCTCAGCTTCAACGCATATAGAAACTGTGTTGTCCGGCCCCAACCTAGACAGGATACTTGCAGAATAACCCCTGCGAAGTACCCCCTTAATAACCTAGGTAAGGAAACTAAGGTCACCTCAATATAATCAATGCTCAAGCAGAAATTCGTAGGCAGGATTGACCATATGGGCAGGGTAGAAAAGCCCGAAACTCTCGAAAGAGCCCCCAGATACGAATACAATCCTGGAAATATCTTCGGTGCTACTCAGTTATGACTAGGGGTCATCCCAATCAATAACTGCTCACACTGCCTCATACTTAACTCCCTTGTAAGAGGAGGATCCTGAGAAACACTTATTATACCAAGGAATTTCACACTCTCACCTGGATAGACACATACATGTTGTTGTTTAGTGGTCTTGGAGAATTTACTCATAATGAAATATTCCAAGGAACTAAAACCTAATCTTGTTGGTGTACCCTATAAAAGAAAATAGTGTAATCCATTTTAATTAACCGTTGATTTTATTTGGCTTATTACTCAAAAAGGTAGATGATCGTACAACCAATGGTGTTATGACGCAACATGAATTAAAATGCACACCTAACAATCAATGCAAATGCATTGTGTTGAATGAAAACCAGGGCATGCTACTATGTGAAATGCAAAATTTTCTTCAAATGACAAATGAAATCATTCCTATATGAAATCCTGACCAATACTTCTCTAAGCAAACCTAGTGCAAGTACCATGCAAAATGCAAAGTGCAATGATGCATGATGATGCAAAGAAGCAAATATTTTTGGATTTTTTGAATAAAAATGAGATAATAAGGCAAAAGAATGACTCTACTAGACCCAAAATCTGCAAGCACTATTCAAACAGCACCCACGCAAATCACTAAGGTAAAAGAGACCTAATGCACTAATCCCAAAACAAAAAATCAAAAATGCAATGACAAGAACATTCTTAAAAAAAAATTTACCCTAAAAAGCGTCTCTAGTCAGAAACAGAGGTGTATACAGACTCTAGAAGCACCTAAAGAGTCTCAGCAATCATCAAAAATTGCCTAGCAACACTTAATCTTCCTCTAAAAGACAAAAATCAAGGCATACATGACTGTGTGCAGAAAACCCACGTATATATGCGGATATCTTAGTCATAACCGTGTGTACACGTGATTG
Organism: Pseudotsuga menziesii; assembly: GCA_001517045.1. Classification (NCBI taxonomy): domain Eukaryota; kingdom Viridiplantae; phylum Streptophyta; class Pinopsida; order Pinales; family Pinaceae; genus Pseudotsuga; species Pseudotsuga menziesii. The sequence goes on from LPNX010701586.1 coordinate 440,545, forward strand.
TGAGGAAAAAACTCACATCCAGGAAGAAAAAGAGATAAAAATGAAGGCAAACAGATAAGATGAGACAAAATTCACTCCTATCAAACACTACCAGGAAAACATGCCCCCATACCCAACTCAGAAACAGAGAAATCAGAGCAATTCAAGAACATTGATTGCTGATAAAAACCCCTAAAGGAAAAATGACTAGGAACTCCCCAACGGAGTCGCCAATTCTGTTACGGAGAGAAATTCCTATGGCTTGGGGTACCACAACAGACGTATTAACTCAAGAAATCAATCCTTTCCTATATGCAAGAGAAACCAAACATCTAATACTAAAGGATCTTGATTCATACCTTATTCCAGACGGTTGATGTAGATCCCCGTTGAGCTTTTCCAATCTCGCTTGTATTAGCAATTTGCTTCCTCAACATTCAGCAAACAAGAATGTAACACACCGGTTTTGACCCCGTTGCATTAGATGTATATGATGTATATATTGTAAATGATCATGGTGTGGATCTCAAGGCCAAGGCCCCACCATTGATTGGTTATGCTATGTTTCAGATTTAAATTGTCACCAATGGTGTACCGGGGCATGTGGCATAGATATTAAGCTTTGTCATCATGTACATATGCATCTTTAATTAAAATGAACCCAACCAGCTATGCTCGCAGAAACTAAATTGAGAAGGGGCATGATTTTCACAAGGATAAGGGTGGGGAGAATTGTCAAACCTTGAGCCATGAGGGAAAAACCCATGTGTAACCTTCCTTTGTTTTATCCAACCACTACCATTAAGAATTGCTGCTGGTTGTTGAGGCAGTTATTGTTTTTGGGAGTGGGGTGGCAGGACTGTCAGTCCTTGCCTACACGCACACTCCACCAACAATGAACCTCACGATGGGTAGAGAGAGGACTATGCCTCTCATTCCACACACTACAGGGACGCCATTCTTGCCTTGGATGCTCATTCTCATGCACAAGAGCTTTCCTGGTTTTATCCACATCGTTTTTCCCCTACGGATTTGCGAGTGGTGTGGCCGTATCCTTTCCTCACAGGCTGAGTTGTGGGTTCTGCGTTGTTTTCATTTACACAGCGAGCTGGGAGCTGTGCTCTTTCATCCACGATTGCTGTGAAAGGCCATTCACATTTTCAGCTGTATGCTCTCCTTACAGCGTGGTATCAGGTCGAGTAATCTTGCCCTCATTTTAATGTTGAGATTGGAACTGTTGTTCTTCCTGTGAGATATGGTCATCGCCATCCTCCTCAAGATTTTTTGTGTTGCTGTGGTCTCCCTTACATGGTGATTGTTGTGGTCTTATTTATATTTTGGGGACGGGAGTCTGCCCATTTCATGTACAAGTTGGAAGTCTGCATTTTCCTCTTCCTCAGCGTGGTCTATGTATGTTTTCTCGGTGACTTTGTTACCCAGGACGGGCTGTGGTTTTTCCCATGTTGTGAGTGGTGCTCACTAATTTCGTTGGGACTGTATAATTCACTTGGGATTACTTTCCCCCTATGATTGTGTTTGTTGTTACACTTTGGGGCTGCTGTCGACTGTTTGGAGTCGTTTTGGCCACGATAGGGCCAAGAGCGACTCAGGAATTGTTTCCCCTGTTAAGCTATAACCACTGATTGATTGTGTATGTGCAATGGTTGGTCTTCGGACTGTGTTGGGAGCAGGGATGGGGGCTTGGTTTGCTTGATAAACCTAGTGGCTGGAAACCACACAGGCGGAGCTAAAGGGCTGGCTTTCTTCTCCACAATCCCTGAATAGCACTGGAAGGGAATGCAGGGCTTGAGGGACTGTGTAGCAGAGAAGGGACTGATTCCTTGTGTTGGGTGTGTGTGGGTGTATTAGAAGTCAGGCTAGTTCTGGTGTAGGTGTTCCTATATCTGCAATGAGCTCACCAGCTTAGCATTTAGCCTTTCCCAACTTCTGGATGGCTTGATAAACCCAATTGTGTTGGATTGGCTGTGTTTGTATATCCTTGGATATGTGTAAGCCTTCTAGTTCCCTTATTCCTTGGAGAATCATGCCCATCTCGGGGGTGGCAGTGCTGCTGAGAGATTAAGGAGCACGCTGGCATATGGTTGGGTGGAACGTTGCAGCGACGTAGCTGGTTGCGGATTGAGTTCTTCATAAGATAAGTAATCTTGCCTATTTTACTTCTGCAACCATATTTTTCGTTAATGAATGTGATGAACATGTTGAATGAATGCTTGTATGAATGTATGTGGTTTCCACTGTGCATGATAAACAATTGCATCTGTGTATGATAAATGATCATGTATGCATGTCTAGTTCAAAGCATTTTACTTTAGCATTTCAGCAATTTTATGAATCCACATGTTCATGGGGCTGGTAGCCCAGATGGTTAACGCCATGGTCGCGTCCTCTTCGCCGGTCGAAGGGATGGGGACATGACAGTGTGGTATCAGAGCTCATGTTGCAGCATGGGCCTGAATGGACCACGAAGATGCAGGGACAAAAGTAGTATTTCTTTCTGCCCAACAGAAATCAGTTTATGATTGGAAAATTCAAAAATTTGTCTAAGTGTTGAACTGTTGGTTCATCGGAACACTTAGTGGGAAAGACTTCTGATGTAGCGGAAGAGCTAGGCGGAAGCATGTCTGATGGTAAATGAAAAAAAAAATTGTATGTGTTTTGAACTGTTGGATCATCGGAAGAGTTAGTGGGAAAGACTTCCGATGCAGCAGAATAGCTAGGCAGAAGCATGCCCGACAGGGCACAGTTGGAAAGAAAATCGTGGAAAATTTTCTAAGTGATTGACATCTGTAGATGGAAAATAGCTGATTGAGTTCCCGCCATTGCGGACGGCTAAACGACTATGCGTCCGACGAGAAAAGCCTCTGACCGTCGATGCCGTAAAGAAGGAAAGTTTAAAATTTTTCTAAGTAATGAAAACAAAGACTATCGGAAGAAGATAGTGCGCGTGTGCCCGCCATTGCAAAAGTCTAGAGCACTAGCCTGCCGACGAGAAAAGACTTCCAATACCGATCAGATTGCGCCGTCGATCGGAAGAAGATCAAGGATCGTGTTCCGCCATTGAGGCTGCAGAAGGAACTATTCACCGACAGAAAGAAGGGAATGGAGTCGATCAAGCGGCAAAAAGGAAGACTAAAGAGGAAAAAATTTTGAAAATTTGAAAAATCTTCTAAGTATGGAGACCGTCGGTGAAAGTTAGCTGTTTGAGCAGCCGATGCGGTAGTAAGTATCGGAGGAAAATAGAAGATGAGGTTGCCAATGCGGCGGCAGAAGGGAGAAGAAATATTTCTGAAAATTTTCTAAGTACAGAAACGTCAGAAAAATTTAGAAGATTGGACTACTGACACGTCGAAGAAAATTAGAGGATTAGTCCATCGATGCATCGGAAGCCAGAGGAGGATCGGCCCGAAATGTCAGAAAAATTTAGTTGTTTCAATAGCCGATGAACAACGGAAGAAGCTAGTTGTTTCGACCGTCGATACAGCGGAAGAAGCTAGTTGTTTCAACCGCCGATACAGTGGAAGAAGCTAGTTGTTTCGACAGTCGATGAGCAGTGAAGAAGTTAGTTGTTTCGATTACCGAAATGTCGGATCAATAGTGGAAATGAGAACCGATTCTGCATGAGGAAAATTTTAGTTTTCCGTGGGATTTTTTGTTGTTTTTCAGTGAATTTTCAGGGTTAAAAAGGAGAAAAGTGGCAGTGATTTCATGCGCTAGATTGCGCGAAAACATAGATTTACAAAAAAAAAATTGTATTATGATTTTTCCAAGAGAAGGTAAGCAATGCTGGTTTATATCAATGTTATGCATCTAACAGTTGTGTTACTAACATGTTTGTAGAGTCATAGTCACCTTCAAGGGCAGTATTCCAGGTAGTGCATTTTGATAAATAAGTGGTGGTTCAGTTATGAGAACCCATGACGAATATGATGCTCGGGATTCTTATGAGCATGCATGAGATGCCATGGGAGAAAATGTCCGTAATAGAAATGATGACATTGAGTCTAATGGAAGGAGATTCCAAGAGACACCGCCAGATGTTGCAAGCACGATGAGAAGCCTGATCAAAGCCCAGGAAGAGCAGCATCGGTTGAATGCTGCTATGTTGCATAGTTTGGCAGACTTACATAGAAAGATAGACTATGGACGAGGCACAACAAGACCAGAAGGCAGTAAGAGTAGTACTAGGAGAAGGAGAAGGAATTCTATTGGATCATCGGATTCTGAAGAATCTAGCGGGGATTCCAATTCTTCTTCTCATAAAAGGAAAAGAAAGACACACCATAGGGATCGCTCTCGGGACAAATTTAAGAAAGCTAAACCTCCTATGTTTGATGTTGAGGTAAAGACTAGACAAGAGGCTGAAGATTGGCTTCTTGGGATAAAGAAGTACTTTCAAGTGCATGATTATTCAAGAAACATGAAGGCCAGAGTTTCCATATTCAATCTGAATGGAAGAGCATCCATTTGGTGGGAACACTTCAAAAAAGTGAAGAGGATTAGTGAAAGGAGACTTAAGTGGAAACAATTCAAGAAGTATTTCAAGCAGAAGTACCTCTCCGATAGGTATTATGATGACAAGATTAAGGAGTTCCATGAGCTGAGATTAGGACAGCAAACCATGGAAGAATATGAAAATAAGTTTTTGGAGCTGTTGAGGTATGTCCGGTACATCAGAGATGAAAAAGTGAAGGTCCAACGTTTTCTAAGTGGATTACCTCATTCTTACAAAGATAGAATTGAGTTTTATGAACCCAGAACTCTTGACGAAGCAATAAGAAAAGCTAAGTATTGCTATGAGCAAAGCAAGGGTAAGCCGGATTACCATAAGGCATGGAAGGACAAGAAGAATGAGAAGTTTGACCAAAGAAAGAAAGGTTTCAAACCTTCTAACTTCAGGAATCAGCAGAAGCAGCCATCCCAAGCTGCGAGTAAGCCATTTGGAGTGACAGGAGAAAAGCCTAAGGATCCACAACATAATAGAGGACCACTTCAATGTTGGAAATGTGGAGGAACCAACATGCGCAGGAATTGTCCACTCGAGAATGAGAGTGCAAGGCCAGCTTATAACATTCAAGAAGCAGAAATAGTAGGTCAAGTAGCAAGGGCAGTCCCTAGGATTTATGCAGCACTAGAGGACCGCCAGGCAGATCACCAGTCAACTGTGGTTGAAGTTGTAGGTAAGATTGTTGAGAAATCTATTTCTATTTTGACTGACCCTGGTTCTACGCACAGTTACATTACTCCTAGAGTAGTGGAGATTTGTGCTTTTAAGAAAGTAAAGCATAGGAAGTCTTGGTTAGTTCATCTAGCCACTGGAACTAAGAGAAAGGTCATTGAAGTGGTAGAGAAATGTCCATTGGTCAGGGATGGATGGGTCACTTGTGTAGATCTAAATGTTCTACCGCTTGGTTCCTATGATGTTCTCATTGGAATGGATTGGTTAGAAGCTCACTAGGTGAAGCTTGACTGTTACCATAAGACTTTCGAATGCATGAATGAAGAAGGGAACCTAGTAGTTGTGAAAGGCATTCCAAAGGTGATCTCAGTACGACAGGTTTCAGCAATGCAGTTAAAGAAGTTATGTAGGAAGGGTTTCCAGTTGTATGCAACTCAGATTTTGGAGGAAATGGGAGATGAAAATCCTAGGTTGGAGGACTATCATGTGTTATAGGAATTCAGGGATGTGTTTCCTGATGAGATTCCAGGGCTTCCTCCAAAGCGGGACATTGACTTCACTATTGAACTCGTGCCAGGAGCAGCACCAGTGTCCAAGGCACCCTACAGGATGAGTATACCGGAAATGTTAGAATTGAAGATGAAAATGCAAGAGTTGTTGGAAAAGAAGTATATTCGACTGAGTGTGTCTCCTTGGGGAGCACTAGTTCTGTTTGTAAATAAGAAATATGGTACACTCAGTTTATGTATCGATTACAGACAATTGAACAAGGTTACTGTGAAGAATAAATATCCTTTCCTTAGGATTGATGACCTCTTTGATCAAATGAGAGGAGCTAAGGTATTTTCCAAGATTGACTTGAGGTCTGGTTACCATCAGGTGAGAATCAAGGATGAAGACATTCATAAGACAGCCTTCAGAACAAGGTATGGGCATTATGAGTTTGTAGTGGTACCATTTGGTCTCACAAATGCACCAGCTACATTTATGTGCCTTATGAATAGTGTCTTCAACAGGTATTTGGACAAGTTTTTTCTTGTTTTCCTTGATGACATTCTTGTTTATTCTAAGAATGAGGAAGAACATGAAGATAATTTGAGATTGACATTGCAATTGCTCAAGGAGCACTAGTTGTATGCAAAATTGAGCAAGTGTGACTTCTATAGAGATAGAATTCAGTATTTGGGTCACATTATCTCAGAAGAGGTTATATCTGTGGACCCTGAAAAGATTGAAGCCATTATGAATTGGCCTACTCCAAGAAATGTGACAGATGTAAGATCTTTTATGGGACTTGCAGGATACTACAAGAGATTCATTGAGGGATTCTCCAAAGTTGCACATGCCATCACTTCTTTGCAAAAGAAGGGGATGAAGTTCAAATGGACATCGAGGTGTGAAGAAAGCTTCCAGCAGTTGAAGAGTCTTCTCACCAGTGCACCCATATTGAAGGTTACAGATCCAGAAAAATATTTTGTGGTGTGTACCGATGCATGCGGACAAGGGCTTGGAGGAGTCCTTATGCAAGACCACCACGTGATATGTTATGAGTCAAGAAAGTTGAAGGAGCATGAGAACAACTATGCCACTCATGATCTAGAGCTTGCAGCCATAGTACATGCTCTAAAGATGTGGAGGCATTACTTGATGGGCAGGAGATTTGAGCTCAGAACAGACCATTGTGGACTGAAGTATTTGTTTGATCATCCTACTCTGAATGCTAGGCAAGCAAGATGGCTGGAGTTTTTATGTGAGTTTGATTTTGAAATCAAGCACATAAAGGGGAAGGAAAATAGGGTAGCTGATGCACTCAACAGGAAGGTGCGGGAAATGCATGTGGCATCTCTTAGTATTTTCCAATCAGATTTGAGGTAGCAGATTGTTAGTCATGCTGCTGAAGATTAATTGTATGAGCAGGTAAAAGACAAATTGCAGCAACAAGGTCTTGAGAAGAGGTATGAGGGATATAAATTGGAAGAAGATGGAGTTCTCACTCATAAAGGTAGAATTTATATTCCAGATGTAGCAGGTTTGAGGAGAGTTGTTATGGATGAAATCCATCAAGCTCCGTATTCTGGTCACCCAGGATATCAGAAGACGATTGCTATAGCTAGAAAGCAGCACTTTTGGCCAGGAATGAAAAGGGATATGGCTGAGTACATTTCCAGGTGTATGAAATGTCAGCAAGTAAAGGTTGGGCATCAACATCCAGCAGGTTTGTTGCAGCCTTGGCTAGTTCTAGAATGGAAATGGGAAGTTATTTCCATGAATTTTATTACAGGATTGCCGATGAATTGGAGACAACATGATTCCATCATGGTTGTGGTGGACAAGTTGACAAAGGCAGCACATTTTATACCGGTCAAGTCTATGCATAAGATGGATGACATTGCAAAGATCTTCATGAAGAAGGTATTCAAATTGCATGGATTGCCGAAGGCAATAGTCTCTGACAGAGATGTCAAGTTCAATTCCAATTTTTGGAAGGGGTTGTTTGCAGCTTTGGGTACAAAGCTAAACTTCAGCACTGCATACCATCCTCAGACAGATGGTCAGATAGAGAGAGTTAATCAGGTGCTTGAAAACATGCTTCGCATGTACTTGATGGATAAACCCACCAAGTGGGAAGATTACTTACACTTGGTAGAGTTTGCTTATAACAATGGACAACAGGCATCCTTGGGGATGAGTCTATATGAAGCTTTGTATGGAATAAGGTGTAGGACACCAGTGACTTGGGACAATCCAGTGAATAGGATTGTGCTTGGACCAGAATTGCTCAAGGAATTGGAGCGAGAGGTTGTAAAGATCAGGCAGAAGCTGAAAGCAGCATAGGACATATAGAAAAGCTATGCAGATAAGCATAGGGTGAACAGGGAGTTCAGTGTTGGGGATCATTTTTACCTCAGAGTGAGGGCAAGGAAGAGTTCCTTGAAGCTTGGAAGTTGTGCCAAGTTGTCACCTAGATATTGTGGGCCATTTGAAGTGCTTGAAAGAATAGGGCCAGTTGCATATAGACTTGCATTTCTTGCTAGCACTAGAGCTCATAATGTTTTTCATGTTTCTTTGCTTAAGAGATATGTACATGATCCTAACCATGTGATAAATTGGGATGTGATTCAGGTGGAACCCGAGGGAGAGTTCTGAATCGATCCAATGCACATCCTCGACAGGAAGGTCACAATGCTCCGGAACCGAGCCATAGGGTAGGTAAAGGTGAAATGGGAGCACTATGGACCTAAAGAGGCTACATGGGAGCTGGAGGATGCCATGCGATTGGCACATCCATTTTTCTTCAATTTTGCGGAACACTGAGGCGATACCAGTGTAGCATTTTGTTCAAATTTTGCAAGCACTGAGGATAGTGCTATTGAAGGGGGAGGGGAATGTAACACCCCGGTTTTGACCCCGTTGCATTAGATGTATATGATGTATATATTGTAAATGATCATGGTGTGGAGCTCAAGGCCAAGGCCCCACCATTGATTGGTTATGCTATGTTTCAGATTTAAATTGTCACCGATGGTGTATTGGGGAATGCAGCATAGATATTAAGCTTTGTCATCATGTACATATGCATCTTTAATTAAAATGAACCCGACCAGCTATGCTCGCGGCAACTAAATTGAGAAGGGGCATGATTTTCACAAGGATAAGGGTGGGGGAAATTGTCAAACCTTGAGCCATGAGGGAAAAACCCATGTGTCACCTTCCTTTGTTTTATCCAACCACTACCATTAAGAATTGTTGCTGGTGGTTGAGGCATTTATTTTTTTTGGGAGTGGGGTGGCAGGACTATCATTCCTTGCCTACACGCACACTCCACCAGCAATGAACCTCATAATGGGTAGAGAGAGGACTATGCCTCTCATTCCATGCACTACAGGGACTCCATTCTTGCCTTGGATGCTCATTCTCACACACAAGAGCTTTCCTAGTTTTATCCACGTTGTTTTTCCCCTGCGGATTTGCGAGTGGTGTGGCCGTATCCTTTCCTCACATGCTGAGTCGTGGGTTCTGTGTTGTTTTCATTTACACAGTGAGCTGGGAGCTGTGCTCTTTCATCCACGATTGCTATGAAAGTCGATTCACATTTTCAGCTGTATGCTCTCCTTACAGCGTGGTATCAGGTCATGTAATCTCCCCCTCATTTTAATGTTGAGATTGGAACTATTGTTCTTCCCGTGAGCTATGGTCGTCGCCGTCCTCCTCAAGATTTGTTGTGTTGCTATGGTCTCCCTTACGTGGTGATTGTTGTGGTCTTCTTTATATTTTGGGGATGGGAGTCTGCCCGTTTCATGCACAGGTTGGAAGTCTGCATTTTCCTCTTCCTCAATGTGGTCTATGCATGTTTTCTCGGTGACTTTGTTACCCAAGACGGGCTGTGGTTTTTCCCATGTTGTGAGCGGTGCTCACTGATTTCATTGGGATTGTATAATTCGCTTGGGAGTACTTTCCTCTTGTGATTGTGTTTGTTGTTACGCTTTGGGGTTGTTGTGGACTATTTGGAGTCATTTTGGCCACGATAGGGCCAAGAAGGACTCAAGAATTGTTTCCCCTATTAAGCTATAACCGTTGATTGATTGCGTACGTGCAATGGTTGGTCTTCGGACTGTGTGGGGAGCAGGGATGGGGGCTTGGTTTGCTTGATAAACCTAGTGGCTGGAAACCACACAGGAGGAGCTAGAGGGCTAGCTTTCTTCTCCACAACCCCTGAATAGCACTGGAAGGGAATGCAGGGCCTGAGGGATTGTGTAGCAGAGAAGGGACTGATTCCTTATGTTGGGTGTGTGTGGGTGTCTTAGAAGTCAGGCTAGTTTTGGTGTAGGTGTTCCTAGCTCTGCAATGAGCTCACCAGCTTAGCATTTATCCTTTCCCAACTTCTGGATGGCCTGATAAACCCAACTGTGTTGAATTGGCTATGTTTGTATATCCTTGGCTATGTGTAAGCCTTCTTGTTCCCTTATTCCTTGGAGAATCATGCCCATCTCGGGGGTGGCAGCGCTGCTGAGAGATTAAGGAGCATGCTGGACTATGGTTGGGTAGAACGTTGTAGTGACGTAGCTAGTTGCGGATTGAGTTCTTCATAAGATAAGTAATCTTGCCTATTTTACTTCTGCAACCATATTTTCCGTTAATGAATGTGATGAACATGTTGAATGAATGCTTTCATGAATGTATGTGGTTTCCGCTATGAATGATAAACAATTGCATCTGTGTATGATAAATGATCATGTATGCATGTCTAGTTCAAAGCATTTTACTTCAACATTTCAGTAATTTTATGAATCCACATGTTCATGGGGCTGGTAGCCCGGATGGTTAATGCCATGGTTGCGTCCTCTTCACCAGTCGGAGGGATGGGGACGTGACAAAGACAAGCATGCTATATATAATTTTGTTAGACCTACTCTAGCATATATAATCAATAACATATAAGCATTTAAAAGCATCCATGGATCAAATACTCATTCAAATACACATTATTGGACAGGAAAATATATTTCTATTGATATAAAACAGATATTACAATAGTGACAACCTCTGTCGACACGTTTGCAAATCGAAGAAACTGAGTTCCCCACTTGGGTGTCCACCACTTCAATCCTCCATCTCTCAATAGCAAGCTTACAAGCAAAAGGTAAGCTTGGGAAGAACACAAAGTGCTCCCAGGGACAAAGGGATGCAGACTCAAGTATAAGCTCCAGAAACAATGGACTATAGTTTTCTTGCTCTTCAATTCCTCCCCCTTCAATGTATCTAAAGGGTTCCTTACATAGCTCTTCAATGGGGTAATGGAAGGTCGAATTCGAGCAATCTCAAGGCATATGGAATTCCAAGAGACAAGTGACTCAGATCCACATCAAGGAAAACTCTAAAATCATTTGGCCTTTTGCACACATCCTGAAGTACGTGGGTTTAAGGGTCAAATCCACGTATATATGCGAGAAAGGGATTAAAAGTCACATATGGCAATTATTGCATGTTTTTAGGGATGATCTTGGAAACATCAAAGGTAAAAAAGTGGTCCATGGGGTCTAAAGAGTCTGCAGAGGGACAGGGAAATCCATAAAGGTGTGATCCACCATGTGTGTTAAAATCAACTGTAACAGAGCTCACGAGGAATTTTTTTAGGTCTCGCTACGAACAATCTTGAAGAATACTATGTAGTGATTGGTTTGTTAACTAAAACTTTAACTAATGATGTGAGTCATACTAGGTTTTACCCAGACTCGGCGTTAGTTGTACATCAATTAAACCAATCCTTAACCATCTAAAACCCCCTATTTATTCGTATGTTCCAAAGAGTTCATCTTTTGGAGAGGTCTTTTGAACATGTTTCCTACCATCACATCCCAAGACATTTAAATGCAGTAGTTGATTCACTGGAAAATTATGTTTTGCATTAGTATTTGTCTCATATTAGAAGTTCATTTTAAGTTTTTATTACATTCATAAAATCATATAAACACATAAGTATCCATTCATACACATAACACATCACACACACACACGTATCTGTAAATAATTTTTTTATCTATATAAATTGATACTACGATACAAACTGGATCCATAAGATTTAAGTCCACCCAAAATATGGAGCTATCAAATCTCTAGTACATAGAAGGGGAAAAATGTGAAGCTTCGAATCTTTTAGTATAAATACAATACAAAAATGAGTAAGCCACTATGGACTAATCCTCATGCTCATGGTATCCCATCACAACACGGGTCACTCCATGGAGCAACCTCCCAAAGAGCCCATATGCTCCTATTGTATGGCGCTGATAGCACCGAAAAATATCATTAATGGAAATGTAAATAAATCTCATAGTCAACCACTGAATTTTTCCTCAATCTTTTGAAGCTCTTCTTCAACCTCAACATTCCTAGAAACCATCTCCCTTAGCTCCCATCACCTCTTGATGGGTGAGGATATTGTTGGATGGGAAGGTCCTATGTCTACACAATAACATTGTATGTATCAGTATGCTTAAAATGAAAAAAAATGAAATATAACATATAATAAAAACATGTGGAATGGTATTATTATCACCTCGGTAATCCCATTGATCATCCTCAGGTAATGGGAGATTAGAGTCATCCTTGAAGTCATCTCCTCGATAGGTGTAGTCTTCAATAATCAATAGTTTTCCTCATAGCTAACGAAAAAATACTGCATCATATGTGACAGTGGGTGCTCCACCTCCTCTATTCTAATCAATGGCCTCGACCCATCTCAAAATCCTAGGATCCTCAGCATCGATCTTGTTCAAAGGCACCTACAGTCGCATCAAAGGTACCCTCTCCATTAAGAAGGACACCACTACTTACCTGTAGCCAAATTTATTTAGTTTTCCCCTTCGACACTTGGTCAAATGATCCTAGATTCTTACCAACATCCCCTCACTCTATTTGAATAGAGTGGGAGACATACATTCTACCACTTACAACATATACGCATGAGTGGTATGGTGAGGATCCCTACTTCATTCTACTTTCTCTATTATGAAGGCCATAGTCCTTAGAGGTCATTCTAGGATATTTTTATAGGGATTTTTCCTCCATGGGACCTATTCCCCACCACACAATATTCATCTATAAGGTCATCCACAGACATCTCTCCATTCGTGGAACCTCTAAGTGCCACCGGACACCACCTTAGGGATAGTTTGGTTAGGAAATCAATGTCCTCGACATCAATATTCAACACATGAGTCTCGACCTGAAAATGTTGTTGGTAGGGATCCCTGTTAGTATTATTAATCCTCCCTTGGTCAAATCTCTATTATATTAATTATTGCCTAAGTTAGGAACCTTGAATTAATTAATTGGGTCCACTTGGCCCAATGGGACCACATGTACCAGTCATTAAAGTGTGGAGAACACTACTAGATGTTAACCTCCACTTACTTCATGTGCATGCATTAGTTAGGGCGCCTCCTAAACCAATACCTACATTTTAGGAGCCACTGGGAGTCTCGACACCAACCTACTTCAGTTAATTGGTGTTAGTAGTAGTTAGTCTTAGTTATCCCCCAGTTACAATCAGTTACTTCTCTATTAGTTAAGCTAGTTCTGCCAATGCATGGATAATGTATGGTTGCATAGGGAGGAGTGCTTTCCCTACCTACCACACTCAGTTGCACTGAATTAACTTGTTGTTACTGCTTGTTGAAGTTATTAGTCATCAAGAAGTTGTCTATTTCGACTCCGATATTGATTGGGAGACCTCGAATTATAGATTCAATTAGATACAGTCATATCCACTTGGAGGATTAGAATTCATATCTCATGCATTCAAATTCTACCTATGTAAACTATTGTAACACCAGATATTATCATGATGAATATACTGTAAATTCTTGAGCAATACTTGTATATTTCATGTGGGGTTTGTTTTACTTAGTTTGTATTTTCATTCTCCGTTCAATTTCTGCAAACATTATCAGAACACTCTACTTGAAGATCTAAATGGGATTCAAATTTTAATATGGTATCAGAGCCTTCTCGAGAAGGTTTCGTGCTTGTTTCTCCCCATCGAACATCAAAAGCAGTTGGGTTTCCACAAAAGTCCCCTATGATGATTTTCTAGCTATATATTTATTCAGAGAAGCGGAGAGGGTGCGACAGACCCTAAAAACATGTTCATGCTAGGAGGAAAAGAATGATTCTAATAGTTCATATGTTTAGTGTGTTATTGCAGTGAAATTAACAAGTGCTATGTATATTGAGAGAAGTATTTGCAGTCTTCTAGCTGGAAAAATTATGAGTTCCCAAAATCCTGAATCATGGATCCTCACAACTTCCAATTACCTTGATTGGAGGATTGATATGCAACTGGCCTTGGGAAAGAATGGCTACCAAAGGAACATACATGGATGGGAGGCTGAGCCTCATTAGCCGGTAGAGTGGAACAAGTTCCTAAACCATTTTGATGAAGAATTCGTGTACTTATGTACTTATATTTCCAAAGATATCCTATTTCATATATAAGGATTGAGGACTCCTAGAGAATCCTGGGAGAAGCTTGATAGCTTGTTTAACAAACAAGATGAGCTTCAGGGACACATTCTGGAGAATGAGGGGGTATCTTTACATCCCAACAATTTTGAGACTATTGAGCAATTCTTCTCCAAATTCAAATCTCTAGTGCTCCAATGCAGACATTGTGGGATAGAGTGGAAGGATGAGAAAATTTTCCTTTCCATACTCAATAAACTAGACCCCAATTACTCTATATATGTCTCTATGTTTCATTCCAAGCGGGAAAGATTTCCTGATTGGAAAATTCCTTCTTTAGATTTATTTTCTGAGTTCTTAATCAAGGAACAAGACAAATTGATTCGAATGGGAGTCATCCAGACATCCAAAGATAAATCTCTCTTGGTTACTGACTCTTTCAAAGTGCAAGAAAAGGGGAAATCAAAGAACAAGGAGCCAAAGATAGCTGATTCAAAGCATAAACAAAATCATCAAGCTTCCAAAGGGGCCTCCAGCTCTAAGAAGAAGAAATTTGAAAATAAGTTATGTCCTTATTGAGAAAAGGGATATGATCTTGAAGAACATTGTATAAGGAAGAAACTTGATGAGATGTAATCTCTTCTCAAGAAACACAACATTGCTCCTCCAAGAGCAAAGAATCCTAATGAATCTGTACCAACAGAAGACATTGAAAGGTGTCATGCCTTGAAAGAAAATCTCTCTCCATCCTCGACATACATTATAGATTCTGGATCCTCCAACCACATGGTTGCCTCCAAATAATCATTCTCTACTCTTTCACTATCAAAGGGGCCTAATATTCACATGGGAGATGATTCCCAGATTCCAGTAGAAGGAAGGTGTTATATTTTTATCAATTAAGCAATATGATCTTAGGATCTTATCTGAGAGAATAATATGCACAGCAATAATCACAAGAGACAAGAGACACAAAATTTTCCTCGGGGAAACCATAAAGGAGAAAAACCCACAACTTCCTCAGATATAGAATGAGCACTAGTAGAAAAAGTAAAACCCAAAAACATAAAGATGAACCCCGATAGCTGATCTCTCTCACTTGTGCCAGCACTTCCTCTCTCACTCATGCGCTCCAGTTGGGTGAGTGTGTGTAACAAATAGAGAGTCTCACTCTCTATTTACACTAGTTTTTGAGTTGACAATTACTTACCAGGTCTGACATCTCTAGGAGAGTCTAATAACCCTATTGTCCCTCAATTGTGGGGACTTTTCCCTCTGATCAACAAGGAGGGTTAAACTTAACTCAATTATGGGGACTATTTCCCTAACTTACAACAGACCTCAATGATTTTACATGAATTTATTATATCAATGACTCTCCTGATAGGAACGTTAGGGTATAATGAAATACAATTGATTCTCCCGATAGGAACATCGGGTTACAATATAATATATACAAGTGAATACATTCCAAAGTTACAAATACATCAACAGTCCCTCTTAACTAGGAAGTTATTCTCTTGACACAATTCATCAGCACAAGTCTTCTTCTCTGGATCGAGTATGGATCATCACTGCATCAACATCGATTCTAGATCATCTCCGGATCAACATCAAGTCTGGATCATCACTGGATCAACATCAAGTCTAGATCATCGCTGGATCAACATCAAGTCTGGATCATTATCGGATCATCATTAAATCTAGATCATCAGGATTATCATCACTAGATCATCATCAAAGCTAGATCATCATCAGATCATCATCACTAGGATCATCATCAAAGCTAGATCATCACTGGATCATCATCATCATTGCTTCCTCTATCTTGATCAACTGGTGCTATCTCTCATTCTTATCATCATAGGAAGTTATACAGAGCTAGCCCTTTTTCATGTTGGTTGTAGGCCTAGCCTCCATGTAGGTATTCATCTTCTTCAGTACTTATATCTAACCCAGTCAGAAAGGATCACTCATCACTTACATCTGACCATGGGAGGAACACATCAACCACCATGTCAGAAAGGCATTCCCAACACTAACATCTGACCATGGGAGGAACACATCCACCACCATGTCAGAAATCCCCATCACTCACATCCATTGGAATGATAGGACACACCATCTATCATCCAAGGAAAGGCTTGGTACTTACATCTACTGGCATAGCAAGACACACCATATACTATCTATAGAAAGGCACGTCACTTATATCTGACCCAGCCAAGAAAGGCTCAACACTTACATCCTATGGCATAGTAGGACACACCATCTACTATCCAAGGAAAGGCTCAGCATTTACATTTATTGGCATGGTAGGACACACCATCTACCATCTAGAGAAAAGGCTTAGCACTTATATCTACTGGCATGGTAGGACACACCATCTATCATCCAGAGAAAGGCTCTACACTTACATCCAATGACATGATAGGACACACCATCTATCATCCAAGGAAAGGCTCTCTACTTATATCTGACCATGGGAGGACCAACCTACCACCATGTCAGAAGGGCTCCACACTTACATCTGACCCATTCATAAAGGATCTGCACTTACATCTAACCATGGGAGGACCCGCCTACCACCATGTCAGAAGGGCTCCGCACTTACATCTGACCCAGTCAGAAAGGCTCTGCACTTACATCTGACCATGGGAGGACCTGCCTACCACCATGTCAGAAGGGCTCTGCACTTACATCTAACCCAGTCAGAAAGGATCTACACTTACATCTGACCATGGGACAACTTGCCTACCACCATGTTAGAAAGGCTAACAGATTCATCACATCCTTTTGGAAGGAGCCTTGATCTGGAGAACACCAAGCTTCTCTCTGAAGTACTTTAACTTCATTCAGGCCATTTTTAGCATAGAATCACATCAAGGATGATTACATCCAAGGATAACCTATGAGCTTCGCCAGGATTTATGCTCAGAAAATCTGTCTCACTGGATATGTTATAACTCCCTCTTTCGAGAGATCTCAAACTAGATCACCTACTGGAGCTTCACTACTCCTCTCTGCATCATACAAAAAATGTAAGTCATATCAATCAAATCAAATAGTAGTTTTCAAAAGAAACATACTACCTCCCAAATATCTGAGGAAGTGGCAACATATTCTTCCTTGGATATACTCAGTGCCATGTAGGACTCCTTCCTGCTAAACCAACAGATCACACCTGATCTCATACTGGAGCAGCACCTTGAAGTTCTCTTCCTATCAATGGAACTTCCCAATCCGAATCCACATAATCCTCCAGGTTAATCTTCTGATTCGACTCATACTTGAGCCCATAGTTAATTGTACCCTTCAGGTACCTCAGAATATGCTTTGTAGCAATCAGGTGAACATGTCTCGATATTTTCACAACAAAGAAAATATCTGGTCTCGTATTCATAAGGTATATCAAGGAACAAATCATCTGACGATACATCATGCCATCAACCGACTCTAATGAAGAAACACTCAATAGCTTTAGGTTAGATGCCATAGGTGTGATCATGGCCTTGTAGTCCATCATCCTGAACCTCTTCACGATCTCTACTACATACTTCCCTTGTCCCAAGGATATTCCTTCTACATTACGCCACACCTCCATGCCTAGAAAGTAGTGCATCATCCCCCAGACCTCCATATCGAACTTGACAGCAAGTCTCCTTCTTACAAATTTAATGAGTTCCTATTTTCTGTCAGGAACAAGTCATCAACATAAAACAAGAGCATCACTGGTCTTCCTCCTTCAACCTTGAAGCAATGGTTGGAATCCTCTTTACTCTCAGTAAATCCTAGAGCCATTAGTAAGCTATCCATCATGTCATACCATGTCGAACCTTAGGATCTTCTGCAGTCACTCACTCTAAAGCGGAGCATCATTCTCCCTCTGCCTTTCGTACTCTATGCATTGAAACATTATGTACTGGAGTGACAAGTAGCTTCCTCTGCTACTAATATTCTATGTATCCGTCTAGGGTCACTTGATACCAATATCCTCTATCTTAAAAATCATTCTTCTTGCACGCATCTATGAGCTTGTCATCCTCTATAGGATTTCATCTTCAACCTTGTAGCAAAGGTTAAGATCTTCAATAATCTAGGTGATCTTCAAGCTCCTCATGCATGTGTTATCCCATGGGTGCCTTCTCAGCTCATATAATGCCTTCTTTAATTTGCACATATGAGTCTTCCTATCATGTATCTTAACTTCTAGTGGCTACAAATGTATTCTATGCCTTCTTTCTGTGAGAAGCCTCGTACTATGAATATTTACTTGTATCCCATGATGTTTCCATCTACTGCATGCTGGATATTGTAGATCCATATGGAAGACATTACGGACTTCCCTTCAGGTCTTGATACTGCATCCTAGACATCATTCTTCTTGAACTGGTATTCTCCTTCCCTTTCTTCTTGGCTACTTATTCATATTTGGAACACTCTACATCAATGATGTCGCTCAACAGTGTCACATAACTAGTGTTGATGTAATTGTAACTTCAGAATGTATTCATCCATATTTCTTATGTATTGTAACTCGATGTTTATTCCAGGATGTATTTGAGTCATTTCATACCCCAATGTTTATTCTGGGAAGTTTTTATAATGAGAAAGTTATGTCAAGTCATTGTGGGTAACCCTCCTATTGGTCAAGGGTTAAAGTCCCCACAGTTGTGGGGCCCTCGGGTTATTAAAATATTCTAGTGAATTCAACCCTAGGTGAGTCATTGTAAGTTAGGGAAATAGTCCCCACCATTTTGTTACCCTCCTATTGGTCAGAGGAGGCAAAGTCCCCACAAGTGGTGGGGAACTACGGTTATTAGACACTCCTAGAGATGTCGGCTCTAGTAAGTAATTTTTAAGTGAGACTCACATGTTGGAGTGGGTTCCAAGTGAACAGAAGAATATAAATAGAGAGTGAGAGCCTCTCTATTTATCATTCTCATACATACACTCACTCGTTGGAGTGAATGAGTGAGAGAGGAGAAGCTCTCTCAGTGTGAGAGAGAGATACTGCTGCTGTCGGGAGTGCATCTTACTATTTTGGGTTTTACATCTTGTGTTGATTCTATCTCTAAGGAATTTGTGGGGTTTTCTCCATTTATGGTTTCCCTGATGAATAACACTATGTTCATTGTCTCTTGTGTTGTGCTTATGTTTTATTGCGGTGCATGTTATTCTCTTAGTAAAGATCCTAACATAATGCTAGCTTGAATGTTGAAAAGCTAACATGCTATCAGAGCTAACCTGAGAAGAAGACATTATGAGCTATAGAAGCTAGGGCTTATTAATTTTTGTGTCTCTCTCCACAATCCATCAGCAAAAGTATGCTAGGCTGACTCTCCATTGAAGGGCGCATCTTTTTGTCGAAGCAGAATTCGATTCCGAGCATTTTCAGTTTTCAATGCGGAAATTAGGGCTTTCTACAGAAGAGGAATTTTTGAGTGATCCTAAAATAGGATTGTTCTCCTCATAAAAATATAAGTTTATATACTTGTATCAAGAAATTTGGTTGGGTGAAACTCCGGGAAAGTCAAACCCTAGTTTGACCTCGAGCTAGAAAAACCCTAAATATTAAAACTGCTAAGTTTTGGTACATTTTCTATATCCCAAGATTGGCGAAGGCTCCAGAGCTGAAAATTGCAGGGGAAGAATCTAAAATACTGATGAACACTTTATCCAAAATTCAACCTCCTATTCTCTATATTTGGGGAGATATGACCCCTCCAAGTTAGGGTTCCGTCCTCTTCTAGAATTCATCCCTAAAGAGGACACCTGGGGAGAATTGCAATATCTTGGGCTGCAGAGGTCCAAATGAAATTCCTGAAGATGTTCCTAAAATAAAATGGAATTTAATTTATTTTTTCCAAATTTCAGACTCATAATATGAACCAGTGACATGTGGCATGTCGTAAAACTTCATTGTTCTAAACAGTCCTGTAACAGGTGACCTTGGGAAAATGATCATAAATCCCAAATGGTGAAACAAATTATGATGAAACCTATGGTGTTGGATCAGGGACATGTGAGGTTACCTCAGTAAAACATTTCATACATATTGGAGTATTAATTTTATAGATATAATAGAAACAGTGACAGGCATTTTTGCAGAAGAAATTGGAAAACTAGGGCTTCCTGTTCCGGGAGCTTCCCTCCACTGTTTTCGGAAAAGGAGTACATTGGACAGCTCCATTTGAAGATATATATCTGTCTATCCAATCATATATGAAATATTCCAAGTTTTGAAAATTAGTGTTTCTGTGACAAACCCTAGATCAGCTAGCTCCGGAACCAAGACGGACACCTCAAATCGGTAAGATCTAATCCTTTGCTATTTTCATTTGAGGTTCTCATTTCAAAGTGATCTATCACATCAACTTGATGACAAGCTTGGGGAAGTTGACAACTTCCAAGACTGGAAGTATATGATCTCTCTGAAGAAAATTGATTGGACACCTACATAGTATAGAGGTTCCAGTTCGAGAGGGAGATGAGGCTAGAAGCCTTACACAAGAAGAACTTGGTCAAGGCAAAGAAGATCATTGTTGATTCAGTCACGAATCAACTTGTACTACAAGTGTATTCCTTAAATACACCAAAGATTTTTGATTCCTCTACCAAGCGAGGGAAGAATAGAAATTGGAGTATTACCTTAAGAAACCAGTTGAAGAATGTGAATATCCAGAATGCGGAGACCATGCAGTCATACTTTACAAGGGTCTCTCAAATAAAAGAACAACTTGTAGCGGTAAAAGAAGAAGTGAAGAATGCAGTAGTGGTGATGTCCATCTTGAATGGCCTCCCAGCATCATGGGATTCATTCATTCAAGGAATGTGTGCCAGAAAGAAGTGATTACTTTCAGCAGACTCTGGGAAGAAGAAGAAGCTCGACTCATAAGAAAAGAAGAGAAGATGGAAGCAACTGAAGATCAAGCTCTCACCTTCCAAAGAAGATACCTCAAGCGATGAGGAATATGAAGAACTCAACTCTTGAAGAACCTCTTATCCACCTTAGCATTTGGATAAGAAATGATGCTATTATGAATGAAGAAGATGATGAAGCTGAAGGCTCAAGAAGGAGTCCACCCATGAAACAAATAAAGATAAGTATTCAATTGACATTTCATTATTTTGTTATGTATTTCTTTATATTCAGTTGATGTATTATGCATGATAGGATGTTTGCATTAACGATAGTATACTACTAATATGCATATTATGGGTAAGTAGATCATGGTTCTATACAAATCTCCATTGCTACTTATCTAGAATGAAACCTCTTTGCTGACATATTGGATTAGTGCACAATCTCAATGTTGTCCTGGTAGAGATGGAAAGCATCTAGAAACGTTTCTGTGAGATATGGATGAATGTTGTATTGGCTAAAATATTTGCATGATCATATATTTATGCATAAGAACTTGCCAGTATGAATATTCCTTATGAAATGTTTCTAATCATGCAAATGCATTTGACTTGTAGGAAAGACCGCATACATAATCTCCTGGAAGCAAAGAAGAATGAGACTTGTTCCGAAGAACAAGTGACGACATTTCAAAATGAAAAATAATATGATGAATACAACGACATCATTGATACAGAACCTCATAGCCATGAAGAAGTAACCAAGAAGAAATGGAATACCAATTCAAGAAGAATGATGTATAGGATGCAATATCGATTTGTGAAGTTCCATCATGCAGTAGATAGAAACATCGTGGGATACAAGGCATAGACTACGAAGAGACATTTGCAGGAACTGGAAGTGAAGTCATATGACATGAATAATCATGCGTGCAAATGAAAGAAGGCCTTGTATGAGCTCAGAAGACACCCATGGGATAACACATACATGAGGAGCTTGATGAAGAAATGAACCCTTGGTACAAGGTTGATAGAGGATGAAAAGCTCATAGATGGGTGTGAGAAGAACTTTTGAAAAAGTTCAAGATAGAGGATCTTCATATCCAATGATCCTAGATGGATACTACTTGTCACTCCAGTACAGAATGTTTCAGTGAATAGAGTATGGAAGACAGAAGGAGTATGATGCTTCAGAGAGAGTGACTGCAGAAGATCCTGAGGTTTGACATGGTACGACGGGATGGATAGATTACTGATGACTTTATGCTTTACTGAGGGTAAAGCGGATTTCAACTCTTGCTTCAAGGTTGAATGTGGAAGACTAGTGATGCTCCTATTATGTGTCGATGCACTATTTTATAGGCATAGAGGTGTGGAAAAGGGAAGTATGCAGTAGAGATCCTGAATAGGTTCAGGATGATGGACTGCATGACCACACCTATGGCATCGAACCTGAAGTTATGCATCATCAAAGTCGATTGATGCTATGATGTATTGTTAGATGATTGGATCATTGATGTACTTGATGAACATGAGATCAAACATTTGCTTTGAACACCTTGAGCCAGTTCTTGATAGATCCGAGAAATATTCACTTGATTGCTACAAAGCATATTTAGGGGTACCTGAGGGGTGCAGTTGATTATGGGCCCAAGTATGATGTGAATTAGAAGATTAACCTGGAGGGTTATGTTGATTCAGATTGGGCAAGCAGTGCCATCAATAGGAAGAGCACTTCAGGTTGTTGCTTCAGTATGGGATCAGGTGTGATCTCTTGGTTTAGTAGGAAGCAATCATGTGTGGCACTGAGTATAGCTGAAGCAGAGTATGCCGCAGCTTGTTCAGCTAGTTGTGAGGCAGTATGGCTGCAAAAGCTACTGTATGATTTATTTGATCTCCAGATGGATGCTACTTGTATACATTGTGACAACCAGAGTTGCATGAAGTTGTCATAGAATCTAGTGTTCCATGACAAGTCGAAGCACATCAAGATCAAGTATCACTATATCAGGGATATGGTGCAGAGGGGAGTAGTGAAGCTCTAGTATGTTGTGACGAAGGAATAGATAGCTGATGTGTTGACAAAGCCATTGGCCAAAGTGAAGTTCAAGTACTTCAGGGAGAAGCTTGGTGTTCTCCAAATCAAGGTTTCCTCCAAGGGAAAGTGCTAAGATGCAAATCCATTCTGATGACCAGGTCAGATGTAAGGGCTGAGCCATTCTGTCATGGTGAGAGGATTTAGTTCCTTCCATGTCAGATATGAGTGCTAATATCCAAAGACATTCTGACGAGTAGGTCAGATGTAAGGGTTGAGCCATTCTATCATGGTGAGAGGATTCAGTTCCTTCCATTTCATATATGAGTGCTGGCCATTCTGTCGAGTAGGATAGATGTAAGGGCAACTGCCACTCTTTGGGAGAGTGGAGGTACCTGTTCAGTTACTAGGTAGCTCAGTCTGGGACTGGGGGCCTTTCTAATGAGGCTGGAGGATTTGGTTCCTTCCAAGTCAGATGTGAGTGCATGCCATTTTGTCATGGTGAGAGGATTCAGTTCCTTCCATGTCAGATGTTAGTGCAGGACATTCTGTCATGGTGAGAGGATTTAGTTCCTTCCATGGTAGATGTAAGTGCGGGCCATTATTTCATGGTGAGAGGATTTAGTTCCTTCCATGTTAGATGTAAGGGTAGGACATTCTATCATGGTGAGAGGATTCAGTTCCTTCCATGCAAGATGTGAGTGCGAGGCCTTTCTGATGTGATTCTAGTTTACTACATGATTAGATGTGAGTGTTGGGTGTACCTTTTTGATGAGTAGTTCAGATGTAAGTGTTGGCCATGCCTTTCTGACGAGTAGGTTATATGTAACTGCTGGGAAAAGACCTACCTAATGGCTAGGCCTAAAACCAACATGAAAGAAGGATGGATCTGTAGAAATTCCTATGACGAGATAGCACACATAATGATGACCAGATGAGATCCAGATCGAGCTATGATCCAGATCCAGTTATGATGACTCCAAGAGATCAAGATCGAGTGATGATCCAGATCCAGCAGTGATGATCCAGATCATGTGATGTTGATCAAGATCAAGAGATGATCCAGATCCAGTGATGATGCCCCATGATGATCTAGATCCAGTGATGATCCAGATCCAGTGATGATAATCCAGATCCAGTGATGATCTAGATTCAGTGATGACGATCTAGATCAAGTGATGATCCAGATCCAGTGATGATGATCCAAATCCAGTGATGATCTAGATTCAGTGATGATGATCTAGATTGAGTGATGATCCAGATCCAGATGAAGATGACTTAAAGATGAATATGACGAGAATTTGATGATAATTCAAATGATACAGAGAAGAAGACTTGTGCTAATAGATTGTGTCGAGAGAATACCTTCCTAGTTAAGAGGGAGTGTTGATGTAATTTTAACTTCGGAATGTATTCATCCGTATTTCTTATGTATTGTAACCCGATGTTTATTCTGGGATGTATTTGAGTCATGTCATACCCCGATGTTTATTCTGGGAAGTTTCTATAATCAAAAATTCATGTCAAGTCATTGTGGGTAACCCTCCTATTGGTCAAGGGTTAAATTCCCCACAGTTGTGGGGCCCTTGGGTTATTAGACTATCCTACTGAATTCGACCCTAGGTGAGTCATTATAAGTCGGGGAAATAGTCCCCACCATTGTGTTACCCTCCTATTGGTTAGAGGAGGCAAAGTCCCCACAAGTGGTGGGGAACTAGGTTTATTAGACACTCCTAGAGATGTCGGCTCTAGTAAGTAATTGTTAAGTGAGTCCGACATGTTGGAGTGGGTTCCAAGTGAATAGAAGAATATAAATAGAGAGTGAGAGCCTCTCTATTTATCATTCTCATACATACACTCACTCATTGGAGCACATGAGTGAGAGAGGAGAAGCTCTCTCAGTGTGAGAGAGAGAGACTGCTGTTGTCGGGATTGCATCTTATTGTTTTGGGTTTTACATCTTGTGCTGATTCTATCTCTGAGGAAGTTGCAGGGTTTTCTCCATTTATGGTTTCCCTGATGAAAAACACTGTGTTCATTGTCTCTTGTGTTGTGCTTATGTTTTATTGCTGTGCATGTTATTCTCTCAGTAAATATCCTAACATAATGCTAGCTTGAATGTTGAAAAATTAACAACTAGAGTGTCTCTGAGGCCTCTTTCTTTCTTTGAAAGTATCATCATGTTATTCTTCATCTTGGATTATTTCTTGAACTGACTTCACTTATTCTTAGGAACAAGTCTCATCCTTATTTTCTTGTAGGTGATTGTATGCGATCTTTCCTACAATTCAAATGCATTTGTATGGTTAGAAACATTTCATAATGCATATTCACAATGGAAAATTCTGATGCATAAAGATATAATCATGCAACTATTTTAGCCAATACAACATTCATCCATATCTCACAGAAAATTTCTAGATGCCTTCCATCTCTACCATGACATCATTGAGGTTGTGCACTAATCCAATATGTCAGCAAAGAGGTTTCATTATAGATAAGTACCAATGGATATTTGTATAGCACCATGAACTACTTACCCATCACACGCACATTAGTAATATACTGTCATTAATACAAACATTCTATCACGCATAACACATCAACTAAATATAAACAAATGCATAACAAGATAATATCGTGAAATGACAATTGAATACTTATCTTTATTTGTTTCATGGGTAGACTCCTTCTTTCAGCTTCATCATCTTCTTCATTCATAACAGCACCATTTCTTATCCAAATGCTAAGCTGGGTAAGAGGTTCTTCAAGAATTGATTCCTTCATATTCCTCATCACTTGAGGGATCTTCTTTGAATCATGAGCGTTTGATCTTTAGTTGCTCCCATCTTCTCTTATCTTATTATGGGTAGAGCTTCATCTTGTGTGTGCTCTTCCCATAGTCTGCTAAAAGTAATCACTTCCTTCTGGCACACACTCCTCGAATGAATGAATCCCATGATCCTGGGAGGCCATTCAAGGTGGTTATCATAATTTTTGCATTCTCCACTTCTTCTTCTATGGCTTCAAGTTGTTCTTTAATTTGAGAGACCCTTGTAAAGTATGACTGTATGGTCTCTGCATTCTGGATCTTCACATTCTTCAACTGGTTTCTCAACGTCATCTTCTGGTTTATGTTCTTCCCTTCAAATAGATTGGTCAAGGAATCAAAAATATATTTAGGTGTCTTTAGGGAAGACACTTGTGGTATAAGTTGATCCTTGATTGAATAAGAAAGGATCTTCTTGGCCTTGACCAATTTCTTCTTGTGTAAGGATTTTAGGCTTATCTCCCTCTGGAACTTGAACCTCTCCACCTATGTAGGCGTCCAATTCATTTTCTTTAAAAACCAGTGAAAAATTATACTTCCATGCTCAGAATTTTTCATCTTCACCAAGCTTGTCATCAAGCTGGTGTGATAGGTCATTTTGAAATGAGAACCTCAAATTTCAATAGCAAAATCATTATATCTTATCGATTTGAGGTGTCCATGCTGGTTCCCGATCTGGATGATCTAGGGTTTGTCAGAGAAACCCTAATTTTCAAAACTTGGAATATTTCAGATTTGATTGGATAGAATGATGGGCCTCTTCAAGGAAAGCTGTCCAATGTACTCATTTTTTGAAAACAGTGGAGGGAAGCTCCCAGAACATGAAGCCCCCGTTTTCCAATTTCCTCTACAGAAATTCCTGATATTGTTTCTTCATTATCTCCAAAATTTATTCTCCTCTATGTCTAAAATTTTTCACTTAGGTAGCCTCACTTGTCCTATTTTCAACACCATAGGTTTGAGAAGAATTGGTTTTACCAATTGGTACTTATGAGTATTTTCCAAAGGTGACTTATTTCAGGACTGTTCAGCATAGCGAACTTGTACGGACTACCACGTGTCCCTGTTTCATCACCAGGGTCTGAAACTTTTACCAAGTCAAGTATAGTCTGTTATTTATATGGAAAATCTTGAGAAATTTCATTTGGACCTTTGTATCACGAGATATAGCAATTCTCCCTAGGTGTTTTGTTTAGGGATGAATCCTGGAAGAGGATGGAACCCTGATTGGAGGAATCATATCTCCCATAATATAGAAAATATGAGGCTGAAATTTTTACAAAGTGTACATCAAGATGTTATATTCGGCCTGTAAAACTTTTGGCCCCTGAAACATCTTCAATCCAAAGATATAGCGAATGTACAAAAACTACATGTTTTAGTAATTTAGGGTTTTTCAGGCCCAAGGTCAAATTAGGGTTTGACTTTCCTGTAGTTTTACCCTACAAAAAATATTGAAATTGGTCTCTAAATTTCGATTTTTATGAGGAGATAAATCCTATGTCAGGACCACTAAAAAATTCCTCTTATGTAAAAATCCCTAATTTCCTGCAACAAAAACTTAAAATGCCTGGAATCAAATTCTGCTTCAACAGAAAGATGCACCCTTCAATGGAAAGCTAGCGTAGCCTCCTTTTGCTGATGGATTGTGGAGAGAGACCCAAAAAGTAAGAATCCATAGCTTTTGTAGCTGCATAATGTCTTCTTCTCAAGTTAGCTCTGATACCATGTTAGATTTTTATCAATTAAGCAATATGATCTTAGGATCTTATCTGAGAGAATAACATGCATAGCAATAATCACAAGAGACAAGAGTCATAAAGAATTTTCCTCTACAAAACCATAAAGGAGAAAACCATGCAACTTCCTCAGAGATAGAATGAGTACCATTATCAAAAGTAAAAGTTGAAAACATAAAGATGATCTCCGACAGCTGATCTCTCTCACTTGTGCCAGCACTTCCTCTCTCACTCATGTGCCCCAGTTGAGTGAGAGTGTGTAACAAATAGAGATTCTCACTCTCTATTTATACTAGTTTTCGACTTGACAATTACTTACCAGGGATGACATCTCTAGGATATTCTAATAACCCTAGTGCCCCTCAACTGTGGGGACTTTTCCCTCTGATCAATAAGGAGAGTTAACCTTAGCTCAATTGGAGGGACTATTTCCCCAACTTACAATGGAGGGTTAACCTCAATGATTTTACATGAATTTATTATATTAATGACTCTCCTGATAGGAACATCAGGGTACAATGAAATACAAGTGATTCTCCCGATAGGAACATCAGGGTACAATATAATATATACAATTGAATACATTCTGAAGGTACAAATACATCAATAGAAGGGGATCAGTCAGAGCGAAGCATGGTGAGTTAAAGAATGTCTTATATGTGCCCTCCCTTGCTGCTAACCTATTATATATTTAGCATATGACTCATACATGCTCTCCCAAGAGGGTCACATTCGATTCAGACTCAGTTGAGATCACAAAAAAATCCACTGGAAATCTTGTAGCGAAAGGTATTGCAAATCACTCTACCAAAGCTTATGAGTTTTCACATTTCTTACCTGTTTCTCATCCTACAGCTTTATTGTCTCATTCTAACAACACTAGCAAGATTTTTCATGACATATTTGGCCATATCAATTTCAAATATCTAAAGCAGCTCCACAATGATAACATGGTTGAAGGTTTTCCCTCCATCCAAACTTCTTATGGAGTATGTGTTGGGTGCTTGGTATGTAAGCATCCAGAAAAGAAGTATGATGTTGGGAAGTCACATAGAGTTGTCTCTACACTTGATTTGATACATAGTGATGTAGCTGTATCTATGCCCACAAATTCCATTAATGGGTTCATATATTTCCTAACCTTTTTTGATGATTGTTCTAGGTACTGCGGGATCTACTTCATGAAACTAAAATAAGATTTTTTTGAGACATTTAAAATTTTTAAATCTATGGTTGAGAATAGTTTCAATAAGAATATCAAGTCAATAAGATTCGATGGAGGACAAGAATATGTCAAAAGAGATTTCCAAAAAAAATTTGAATCACAGGGGATTCGAATGGAACATTCAATTCCATACACACCAAAACAAAATGGTGTGGTTGAGAGGAAGAACAGATCACTGAAAAAGATGGCAACATGCCTTCTCCATGCCAAGCATCTACCTTCTTCTCTTTGGGCTGAAGCAGTAAACTGTGCTTCATATTTGTAGAATAGGGTGCCCCACAAGTCAATGGTTGGGGTCACACCATTCGAAGCACTGCATGGGTATAATCCCATGTCTCTCATCTTATATTTTTTGGTTCCAAATATTGGGCCAGGATACCACTTGACAAGAGGAAGGCCTTCCAATCCCAAAGTAGCAAGTGCTTTTTGCTGGGATATGCAGAAGATGCAAAAGATTACAAACTGATGGAGGTTTTTCCCAGAATATTATTCATTGAAAGAAGTGTCTAGTTCGAAGAATATCATCTGCGTGATGCTCCTCTAGCAGCATAGGAAGGTATAACTATTTCTCCAACTATTTTTAATAATGATGATGATGTGCTACAGGTTTTAGATTCAGATGAAGAATATCACATACAGCATGATCCTGTTATTGAGACTGAATCTCAAGAGATTCTAGATACAGATCTAGTACCCATTCCTAATCAGAAGCATAAACCCAGATGGGCTCAAAAGCTTCTTGCTATAGTTGGAAGTGGTGTTGGAGTTCCAGAAGACACAAGAAGAACAAGGTCCTAGTATCAGAATGAGCATGCTACACTATCCCTCACAGATTCACTCTCTACGTAATGGTGTAGCAAAGTTCCAGGTCGGTGCTACTTGATGATGGATAATTATCAGCTACATGTCCCATAGAAGCAAAGATTTGATCATTCCCTACCTTCACCATCCAGCAGAACCAAACAGAGTCATCAGTTCAGAAGTACATTGAGAGGTCCACTGATGGACCATGTTGCTGCATAGAGCTGCAATTTTTTGATCAAGTTATTTTTCTAAGGATGAACCTTCTTTCTTCTAAAGATATCTTTCAGATTGCTATTTTCCTACTTATTTTTCAGGGGGGCGAGGGGGGGTGTTTCCATGAGGTTTTCCCATGTTTCCTCAGTTGTATTAAGCAACATTTTTATTATCTTTTAGATTTTATTTGGGTGACCAGGGCCCATAGTTTTCCAACTTAGGATTTAGGGGGGTTTACGATTATTAATCCTCCCTTGGTCAAATTTCCATTAGATTAATTATTTCCTAACTTATGAACCTTAAATTAATTAATTGGGTCCACTTGGCCCAATGGAACCACATGTACCAGTCATTAAAGTTCAAGGAACACTACTAGAGGTAAATTTCCACTTACTACATGTGCATGCATCAGTTAGGGCACCTCCTAGACCAATCCCTACATTTTAGGAGCCATTGGGAGTCCCAGCACCAACCTAATCCAGTTAATTGGTGTTAGTACTAGTTATCCTTAGTTATCCCCCAGTTACAATCAGTTACTTCTCTTTCAGTTAAGATAGCACTACCAACGCATGGATAATGCATGGTTGCATGGGGAGGAGAGCTTTTCCTACCTACCACACTTAGTTGCACTGAGTTAACTTGTTGTTACTGCTTGTTGAAGTTATTGGTCATCAGGGAGTTGTCTATTTAGACTCCGATATTGATTAGGAGACCTCGAGTTATAAATTCAGTTAGATACATTTATATCTACTTGGAGGATTCAAATTCATATCCCATGCATTAGAATTCTACCTATGTAAACTATTGTAACACTGGATATTATCATGATGAATATACTGTAAATTCCTGAGCGATACTTGTCTATTTCCTGTGTGGTTTGTTTTTCTTAGTTTGTATTTTCATTCTCCATTCAATTGCTGCAAACATTATCAGAACTCTCTACTTGAATATCTAAAATGAATTCAAATTCTAATAATCCCACATTCGGACCATGTAATCTAATAACCGCGCATGCTCCTTCATTTTGAGACACTGAAGTATTTTAGGATCCCACACTCCATTAAGGCTCCCACGATCATGGGATCATTCGCCGCTTGGTAATCATCAATATCATTCTCACGTTCCTTCCAAATAACCATATTGCAAGTCGAATAACTGTGGAACACCCATAAGACACCTTTTAGACTCCATATCAAGAGGCAAAATTCAAAAATTTTGCTTGGATTTTGGTTTTTAAGGAGGCCCTCAGCACTAGCACTTTTTCCCTAAGGAAACAGAGAGATGACACTATTCATCCTAAGGAATATATTTCCTTCACCTCTCTTTCCCCTTTTGATGGGTTTGTCAGTGCACCTCCTGAATGGGAGAAGAGTGTTAGTATGTGTGTGCTATTCACCTTAGGAAACTCTCCCCGAAACACCAAAAAATGAGATAAAAACTAAAAAATTAATTGTGAAAATGAAGAGCTAAGTGTTAGATATTATCTGGTCCAGACGGTTTGATTAGAGGAGGTTTGTAGCTCGCGGAATATCCACAACAAAATCCTCTCTTAAGCACAAGTTTTACCCAAACTTCAATAGTGAAAACACAATGGTAAAAAAAAATTTACTATTCTACTATTTGTATTTTTTTTTATTAGAAATAATTAGTGGAATACTTAAATATTTAGGGTTTCTCTTCATGTTTTTCTATAGTTTCCATGGTAAAAATGTTCTAACATAATTTTTGGATATTTCAGAGTATTGTTGGACTTTCTTGGCTATGAGTGAGTTTCTTTTTGTCTTTTTCACATTTTGGTTTAATTTGAAAAAGTACTGAGCGCTTTTTATACCTTCGGCATGCTCATTAAAAACATAGGGAAGGGGTATCGAGTGTAATTTTACTACTTTTTAAGACACATGGATTATGAAAAAAGCACCCCTTGTGAATTCAACTTTAAGTTATTTTCAAGACTCTTTCAACATGAAAAGGTCTCCAAACGAGCTTGATTCTTTCGTGCTCATAAAAGGGTTAGAAAGGTCATCTAATCGGTGATATTTTACCCCTTTTTGAACTGATTAGACTCATTTACGAAAAAAGGTACACTCTAGTTTATCAAAACTAGAAGAGTTATCCTAGGTGTCAGTTTATACCTTTTCGGACCTTGGGGACTAAATCGATGAAAAGTTCCACTCTAGATTCTTCTTAGTCATTTCAGACTCTCTAAAACATGAAACGACGACTAGGTTTTCCTTCTTCAGAGTCATTCAATTAAACAATGAAGGACCCTTTATAGGAATGGAACCCTCCTTTATCAGGTTCATAAAACCATTAGAGGAAATTTGAGTTCTAAAATTGGCCTCCTAAGAAAAATAATAAAATAAAAAGTTAAAATAATAAAATAATATTTATTCATTTTGGAGGAATAAAGAAAAAACTACTTTTTTGTTCATATTTTTGACATATCTCCCTGTTTTTTTACTCAAATTTCAAGCGGGGGAGCTCCTTGGATGCAGAATTAAATTCCACATCATCATCACATTTTTTTAGGTATTTCTTGTTTTTTGGGTAGTGAATCCCATCAAAAGTATGTAAGGTGGGTACTTGTTGGATGCATAATTTAATTTCGCATCCAACAAGCTCTCCAGCTCGAAATTTGAGTAAAAATAAAGGGAGATATGTTGAAAACACGAACAAAAAAAGTAGTTTTTTTATGACAAATATGTCAATTCAACCATTATGGTTGACTCATTTTACTGAAATTCTATTGGTTATTGAATTCCAACTCACAAGAATTTATTGTTGGCAAGTTTTCTTATAAGGCCCATTTTAGACCCCAAATTTCCTCTAATGATATGAGAATGGACTCATAACTTGATGAGATACATAAAGCATTTGTTACCCTTTTCAAGATCGTTAAAAAGAAAAGTAGTACTCGTCCATTGCGATGGGGAAATTAATGGAATGCGAAACCTATTTAATTTCTATTAATGGTAGCTCATAGTTCACCCTTAGACATGGCACATGTCTTCATTTTTATTTCAGACAATTGGGTATTCACCTTGTCACCGAGTCGATGCACTTCGTGAGACATTTAAGTCTTTTGATTCAATTCAAAGAATGCATCGTCCTCCTCTTGCATTACATTTGGTGTCTGCCTCGTTGATTCAATGCTTCCAAGTAATTTGTCATGACTTTCAATGTTCAAGGGAAACCTATACCATTGTATACCTCTACAGTCACTTTACCTTCCTTCGAGTTGGCAACATATGAATCAGTCCTATGGTTTTTTTCATCACCTCAACCTCATTTTTGTTCCATGTTTCATGTCGATGATGAGGTAAACACCATGTCCATGCTTCGATGAGTCTATTTATGTCTACATCATCACATAATCTAGGAATTAGACTTAGAAACCAATCAAGTACCTTGAAGCCTGCATTCCTCAATGGCAGGTTTCCTTGCTTTCAACAGTGGGATTTCATCGATGGCCTTTGATTGAAGGACTCTGAAGAAAATATTTATTCACTTTACACAATCATTATTATCAGAACACCTAGAATATTTGATAAGCCATTAATAGGACAAATATATATTGATAATTGGATAGATAAAAAGATGTTTTACAAGAATTAGTGTCGGNTATAACATTTATATTTATTACATTTCATTCCCCTTAAGGAGATCTTTGTCCTCAAAGCTTGTATTGACAACAATGTTTGAACTCCCTTGAACTGTCATCTCGGTATCATTTCCTTTTTGTAATTACAACACTTGATGAAACGAGACAATACAAGTTATGGATTCCCAAGGAGAATTGTCACATCGTATCTGTTGTGGTCCATCCCAGATCTAATTTTATTAGAGCTCTGAGATATTTTTTTGGGACATGACATTTCAACTGTTGCTTAGCATGTTGGTATTTTCTCTTGTCAACATAATTCTTCTATGAGTGCTTGTTTTGATCCTGTTGTTGGTCAAAATAACAATTATAATTAGGATGTCTGTAAGGTGTATGTGTTGTGTGTTTTTATTTCTTTTGGACTGCGGTGAGGACTGCCTTTACTTCCTTAATTTGATTTTGGAAGCATTTTCCTAGTGTTAGCTCTCTAGGAAACTCTTCTAGGTTGCAGCTCGAAGATGCATGGTAACTTAATTATTTTCTCAATGATTCACTCAAATGGATCAAGTCAAATGACTAAATCAAACCTCACTTACTCAAGACATGCATAAACACAACATATTGACAAGGATTTTAAATATCAATGTTTAGAGAGTTGTAAATAAATGAATGTACAAAGAACACTTAATTTACTAGCAGAAACATACACATAAAGTATATATGAATGGCCAGATAAACCAAGTAAAGTACTTGCAAATTCTATTTTATTGATGCATTGAGAAGTTGACAGTTATCAA
This sequence comes from Pseudotsuga menziesii, assembly GCA_001517045.1. NCBI lineage: Eukaryota > Viridiplantae > Streptophyta > Pinopsida > Pinales > Pinaceae > Pseudotsuga > Pseudotsuga menziesii. The sequence continues at coordinate 474,793 of LPNX010701586.1, forward strand.
ACACTAGACAAACAGAATTAACATGAATTTGACATTCATGTGCAATTATAGAATAGACAAGAAGATGAAGATCTGAACAAGTAATGGCAAAAGAAGCTTGTATTACTGAGCTGAAAATGAGAAGCTTGAGCTTACAAATAATGAAAAAGTCTCCAAAACTTGAATCCTTTGTCCTACATAAGTCGCAGGCTTTATAGCCTTTACAAAATTATTCTAAATCCTGAAAAACTAGATCGAATTACTAAAACTAGACAGTCATAAATATTTGCTAGAAAATAGGAAAAGATCTTATTTTGATGGTCAATCTCCATATCTCCAAAAATATTCCTGATATTCACTCTTTAACAGTTGTAGTAGAAACTGAATGAGAATTCAAACTTGCCATTTGGCAGACAAGTCACCCTTTACTGAATTAGGTAGGACATGTGAACTTATTCACCTCGCCGGCACCTCCAAAACTGAAACAGAACCTTAATATTTATGCCCTTAATTATTATCTAACATTATAAATCATCCTCGAGGTGTTTGGATCAGAAAAATTCAGATTTGTGTAAAAATATGCTTCTCTATCCTATTTTGTACTTTTGGTGGCTAGGAAAGAAAACATCCGAGCCTGTAAGTCACCAAAAGCTCTGTTTTTGGTGGCTAATGAACTAATGAAGTGTTCGCCTAAGCCACCCAAAAACCTGTTTTAACATTTAACCAAAATTGCAACCATCACGCTTTACCCTAATGCTTTAAAGCCTTAATGTTGTTCCTCATGTGTCTCTGCAACTTGAATAGGGTTTGGGATGGCGTTAGAATAACAGGTTGCCTCTGGATCATAAATATTCATGGATACCTTTGCTATGGTTTCTATCTTATGATGTCCTTGAGACTGAGGGTTTGAATCCTTGGTCTACAGTTTTTACAGCCTAATTTTCCTGTAGAGCTTGGTGTTGTCCTTCATCAAACTGAGATTGCTTTCTTCCAGCTTGGTATACTTCCTTTTTAGTTCTTGGAGAGAGTCATATAATTCAGTATTTATTTTGGTTAATCTTCCATTGGTTCTTTTAATTTCTCTCTCCAGAATTTCTAGTTCATACACCTGCCTTATCAGCTGGTTGATCTTTTGGGATATGGGTTCCTCTGGCTTGCTAGATGAATCCTCTTCCACTTGTTTACCTTGATCATATTTTTGTGTAGGCGAGGGAAGATCCCCGTGCCCTACTGCAACCTGATTTGCTAGGTCATCTCCCTTCTCTTCTTCATCCTTAGAATCGGTGTATGGTAGGTTGAGGACATTTTTGTCTTATGAAGAAGCCTCCTCTTTCTCTGTCTTCTCACTAAAATCTAGATTCCTTTTGGCCTTCTTAGTATTAGAAGCTGGAGAGGTTTGATCAACTGCAATTGGATACATGGATCTCCTCTTCCTCTTTCCACTTCTAGGAGTGGAATACTTCTTTGAAGAAGACCTCCTTTTGTCCTCTGGCTGCAGCTCTGTTTCAAATTCATTCCAGAATAGGAAGTATGTACAGGAAATATTCCTCCTTTGTAGCAGCTCAGAGACAATTAGCTTGATCAAGCCATGATGAGATAATATTCCTGGAATTTTGGTTGGCTTGGGTCTGACTTGATGAGCCATCTTAGTCAAGCTTTTGTAGAGGTAAAAAGGAAGATTCAAGGGGCTCCTGCCAGTGAAGTGATTCATTAATTTGAAATGTTATATCATTACCCTATTGTATCTACCCTCACAGGTTATGTATACCAGAATTGAATTCAACAGGTGCTGCCATTTTTCCTCAAGATAGGATGTAGGGATGCTCTTCTTCCATACAATACTTTTATGCTCAGGTTTTAGGTAATACCTGAATTCAACATTCTTTGTGACAGTGGTCTTAAACCAATTTTCTCCAGTCCTTGGAAGCTCTGTCACTTCAGCTATAAGAGCTTCATCCACCTAGAATTCTTCCCTTTTGATTACTACTTTTGTGCCATCAAACGTGAGAGCAAAGGATTCTCATACTTGCTAATGAGATCCTTGGATTTTTTCACAAAACCTATAACAGCCTGGGTATTTGAACAGCTGACATACCTCTAGGTGTGATTGCAGGTAGCTGATATCACCTAGATATTTCCTTAGGGAAGGTCCTCCTCTCTTCATTTTCTGGACTGCTTCTCTGCACCTACAATTTGAAAATTCAAAATTTGGGGAAGGTAGCACAGCGCGGGATTAGGGAAAATTGGCTCAGCGAGACAAGCACTATTAAAGAGGAATAAGTTAATGGAATTCCCTGATTTTGATGGATATAGTTATCAATTGAGAATTGAAAAGTGTAATGGTTTAGTTGATGAGACCTGTAAACTAGAACATGCAAGGAACATGGTTTCATGAACTGGAATTAACAATTCTTATAGTAATAATATCACAGATATGGGACATGTGTAGGGTAAAGAGGGTTTGGGATTAGATAGGTCATATAAAACTCATAAAAACACCTCTTACCGAAACATAATTGATTGCTTATCCTATCTTTTTGGTGGCTAGTGGGAAATGATAGCGCGCTTATTTGACGGTTCCTACATATGAAGGGTGTGTTGACCGATTCAATACCCTGTGATTCTGGTGGCTAAAATAGCCCTAAATTTCATTTTTAAGTTGTCGAAAACTAGGCTTTTCAGTGGCTAATGAACAGTTGAACTGTTCTCCTAAGCCACCAAAATCTAAGCTTTGATTTTTTTTATAGAAAAACAAAGTCTAGTGTCTTTCAAACTTCATTAAATACTAAAATCTCTCATAATGAGCCTTAAAATTTTCATTTTTTTTTATATACTTCCTATCACTACATAAAATAAATTGTCTAAGTCTAATTTATTTGAGGAGACAACATCTGGCTCCTACTCAGGGATGGAAACCTCCCTGTGAGGCTCCAAGAACCACAGACCAAATTCCTTTCCTCAAAAACAAAAATCAAACCTATCCTCTAGTGTTCCATTGGGCATGGAGTTATTTTGCAAAAAAAACAAAAAAATGATATTTACAATGACAAGGCTTTGAATCCTTAGATGAAATAGAGTTTCATAAATCACCCATTGACTGGGCCATCAAACATCTCTTCACCTTCCAAATTTTGCAGTTTGAAAGTGTTGTTCTATTGCACTTGAGTTATCATAAAAGGACATGTCCATGGAGAATCAAATTTACTGTGCTTGCCCTTGTCTTTCCTGACAAGATAACATTTCACAACCTAGTCTCCAACCTGAAAATTGTCCACCTTTTCCTTCTTATCAAAAGTACTTTTTACCTTCTTTTGGTGAACTTCTAACTTCTCCACCAATTGTTCTCTAACTTGCTGCAACTTAGCCAAATCCATCATTCTTCTTACCATGTCTTTTGGTTCATCCTGTTCCTCTTGAAAGAACTTGGCTACTGGTAGAACTAGCTGAATGGGGAAAATAGCATCAGTACCATAAACCAACTTAAAAGGAGAAGTCCTTATGGATTTTTTGTCGGTCACTCTATCAGCCCAAAGAGCAAACTTTAGTTTAGAATCCCAGCTCTTTTGATTCTTCTCCAATAGTTTTCTTATGATTCTAACTAGGCTCTTATTGGATGACTTAGCAAGGCCATGTCATTGAGGGTAATAGGAAGTAGAATGCACCAATTGGATTCCCATTGACTCACACATGTTAACCAATGCACTGGCTTTAAAAGCTGGTGCATTATCAGTCACTACTTTTTCTGGGAAGCCAAATCTAATCAAGATGTTTTCTTATATAAATTTCATTATGACTTGATGATTGGAATTCCTTGTGGGGATTTCCTCTATCCACTTGGTGAAATAATTAGTGGCTACTAGAATCCACTTGTGCCGACCATTGGATGAAGGGTTAATATCACCTATGAAATCAAGACCCCACTGCTGGAAAGGACCATTTAATACAATAGGTCTAAGGGGCATAGATTTGAGTTGCTGCTTTCCTATGAATATTTGGCATTTGTCACAGGATTTCACAAAGGTACACACATTAGACAAAAGAACAGGACAATAGTACCCAGACCTTAGAATATTGTGGGCTGTATTTTTCCAGTAATGATGACCTCCACATATGCTTGAATGGAACTGATGCATGACTTGAGCTGACTCTTCTTCATCTAAACATATCAGCAAAATACCAGAAGGATCTTTGCAATACAGTAGATTTTTAAGTATGCAAAATTTAACAGACTTGAGCTTAAGAGCCCGTGCTTGAGTCATGCTAAGTTCAGGAGGAACTTCTAAATTTTGTAAAAAATGAATAATACCTAAATACAACTCACATGAAGACAAATTCTCAGCCACCTGCTGACTGTCATGCTGATCTTCTGCTGCTACCTCTATCTGCAAGTTGGCTGAACTTATACCATTGAAATTCATGCCTAGTCAATCACAATTTTCTTCATCCATAAGCTTATCTAGGCCTTGGCCTTTTACTAGATTGGTGGGTTTAACTTCTATGCCAAACTCAATTATCTTTGCAATCCATTTGGCTCTCTTGCCATTGAATGTCAGGATGGGTTAAGACATGCTTCACAGAAGATGAAGGGACATAGGGAATGATCTTTGTGTGTAGAATATAAATTCTGAAAGCTTTCAATGACTTAAAAAGAGCATAAGCTTGTTTTTTGATAGGATCATACTTTAGTTCAGCATCCCTCAATGTTTTGTTGAATAAAGAAATAGGGTGATCAAGACCTTCATCATCTTTCTGTAACAAAAATGTTTCCACTATATCATAGGAAGCAAAAGAGAAAATATAGAAGCCCTTGGTATAGTCTATACTGATTAGAGTGGGAGCTTCCATGATAGCCTACTTGATGGATTCAAAAGAGTTTCTTTCATTTTCTGTCCATTTGATTTCAGATTCCTTACTCAACATAGAAGTTAAGTGTTTCACTAACTCAGAAAAATTTGGAATAAATCTCCTGAAAAAATTTATCTTACCGAGGAAAGACTGAATATATTTTTTTAACCTAGGTATGTATAGTTTATGAATTGATTTGACCTGATAGTATCAATATTCACACCTTCTGTTGAAACTATGTGGCCTAGGATTTTTCCCTCCCTGAGAGCAAATTGAGACTTTTTTGGGTTCAGATATATCCCAAACTGTCTACATTTCAGAAAAACCCTTCTTAAGTGTTGCAAATGTTCTTCATAACTGTTTGAGTATACAGTGAGGTCATCAAGACATATGAGAATAAAATTTTCCTTTAATCCCACAAAGGCTATGTCCATGGCCCTATGAAAGGTGGCCCCAGCATTCATCATCCCAAATGGCATCTTGGCATACATGAAGGTACCCCAAGGAGTGGTAAAAGATGTTTTTTCTTGATCATCAGGGTGTACAAAAACTTGATTGTAGCATGAGAAGCCATCTAGAAATGACATGACACTAGCTCCTGAAGCTCTTTGCAACAGATGCTCCTTCTTGGGTAAGGGGTAGTTTTCTTTCTTGGAGCATTTATTTAGGTTTCTAAAATCAACACATAACCTAATCTCCCCTTTTTTCTTCCTCACTATTACTAAATTTTCAATCCATTTAGAATACCTCAGTGGGATTATGATTTTAGCATCAAGGAGATTTCTGATTTCTTTCTTGATCACGGGAAGTAAGAGAGGACTGATAGGCCTTAGATTCTATTTAAAAGGGATTGTGTCCTTTTCTAGGGGAATTCTATGTTGAATAATATCTGTATCATATGTTTTCAGATCATTGTATGCCCAAGCAAATATATCATCAAATGCTTTCATAAGATTGTGAAATTCTGACCTTTGATTAACCGTTCAACTCAATAGACAAACTTATGAATTTAGGATGACTTTGGATACCTATATTGTGCTCATGGACAGTGAGGTATTTCTCCCTTTTCACAAGTTTGAAGGGGACATCATTATGGTCAAAGATCTTTTCAAGAGGTACTAGACCTCGAGGAATATGATTTCTTGGCAATTGAACAATATTGTGTTTACCCATTTTCTCTTTCAATTTAGGCCTCTGAGATTCCTCTACATTTAGGTTTTCTTGGTCAATATGCATATAGAAAATTCATCAACGACCTGGAGAAATTTACTAAGTTCATCATCATCCTCAAATACTTTCAAAAATTTAACATTATCAGGTAGGGATGACCTGTACTTGACTTGGATTTCATAGTTCAATTTAGGAAACATAGGAGGAATGAACATACTAGCAGAGATAGCAAGGGAATCAACTATATGGTTCATAGCTCTAGGTATATAGGAAATGTCAAAAAACATGAAAGAGTCCCTAAGTTTCGATACCTCATCTCTGTATTCTTTTAGCCTGACATTCTTTTCTTGAAAAGTGTTGTTCACCTACTGTATGATGAGATCTGCATCTCCAAATATATTCAGGCACATGATTCCCATCTCCTTAGAAGCCTTTACTCCCAATAGAAAAGCCTCATACTATGCTATATTGTTAGTAGTCTTGAAATCGATTTTATAAGACAAATGAATAGTCTCCTTTGAAGGAGAAATCAAAACTAGACCTGCACCTGTTGAGGCTTGAGTACTAGCCCCATCAAAAAACATGCTCGAGATAGAGGTGGTTACTTTTTCAGGTTGTTGATAGGTAGGCTTCATGAACTGCATAGGTACTGGATGAGAATCATCTATTTGCAGAATACATGCCCCAAATTCTGTGTCCACTGCATAGATGGGATAATTTATAGAATTCTTTTCATTACTGATGATGTAGGAAAGATTATTTTCTCTATAGAGTCTCTTGTATTCTCCCCCAAACATTAGGATTATAGCATAAGTGAGGTCCATCTGTAGGGTACCACCTAGCCTTTTACTCCATGAACGAGACAAGAAGAGGCCAAACTTGGGTGGGATATCGGCAACTACTATATCCATCACTATGCTTTTTGAAGGCAGCTGGGAGAGGTTTATGAAAAGTTATTTTATGAGGCCTAGGCATTTTACTTTCCTAGAGTCAAAGGAAAAAATATCATGGTAGGGTTTTGTGATGTTGAGCCCAAGCTCATCCATCACTGCTTTTGGAATAAGATTTTGGGATGCTCCTGATTCAAGAAAACAATTGTGAAGGACCTTGTCATGGATGTTCAAGGATATATAGAAGGCTGGACAAGACTCATCCAGCACTTCAACCATAAGACCTAAGGTTAATGTGGGCTTATCATCTTGCAAATTAACAAAGTCAGCATCTATGGGTGTCTTTGGTTGAAGAGATTTCAATATAGATGAGTTAAAGGAATCATTCTTCATAAGTTGTAATAAGGGAAAAGGTATTTTCAGTTTCTGAATTTCTGACTCAATATTGAAAGAATAAGACAGTTTGTCAGAAGTTATTACCTCTTTTGATGGAGCTTTGAGCTGGATCATGGATTGATGGCTGCAATGGCCTTTGCTTCTGTTTTGGAGGAGCAACAATATTTTTAACAGGAGAAGCAGACTACTTTGTAGGGACAAGATTCTTCTTTCCGGGGGCAACAATGTTGGACCTCAAATTGTAACCTCCTTGATCATCTTCTTGATACAAGGATTCTTCAGTGATCTGCTTGTTCATGAGGGCTTCCTCATAATCTGATTGTGTCAAGAAAGAGGGATCAACTTCATATTCCATGCAATTGATATTATCTTCTGCTTCTCCTTCTCCCTAAGTAAGCTCTTGTTCTTCTTCTAACACACCATTTTGGAAAGGAGCTCTAATTATTTAATCCTCGGCTGGATTCCTATCCCTTTGGAGGATCTCAGACTATGGGTTATTCCTTCAGTAAGGAAAAAAATTAGAGTTTCTGGGAGCAAAGTCATTTGGCCCTTTTCCTCTTACAGGTTGTTGACCTCGATATTTAAGTTTAGACATTTCAGCTATTAATTTGTCCAACATTTTGGCCATTTTTTCCATTTTTGTCTTTGATGAAGAAGGACCTAAAGGATATCTTCCTATCCACTTTTCTCTTAAGTTTCTGAGATGCAACAATATTACACTCAACTTCAAGAGCATCATCTTGCATGAGTGATAAAGAAGCAGATATTCTTTCTCCGTGAAGAAGACAAAATTCAGGATCAAAAGAATTTGCATAAGTCATTTTGGCTAAAGTATCTGTAGGTTTGATCTCAACAAGGATTTTGCTGAACATTTTGTTAAATCTCTTTTTGAAATTTGAAATAGACTTGCCATTTTCTCTCCTCAAATTGCTAAACTCTGTGATATAGGAAAGGTAGTCTCTTCTTTCTCCCCAATGCTTCAAAAATATGTCATCTAGGGCTTCTATGTCAGCTACTGATCCATCAGGTAAATCTTTGAACCATTTCCTATCCTGACCATCTAAGCTCTGCACAAAAACCCTAGTCCACACATCTTCTTGTTCAATATTGATATTCTCAGCATAACTGTAGAATTCCTCTAAATTTTCTTCATCTGTAAAATCTCCGCCCCAGTAAAGTTAGGCATGTATTTTTTATAATCTCCAGTAGGAATATCCTAAAGGGGGTTAGGAAAATTTAAAGGGGCATATCTGGCAACAAGGATCTTTTCCATCTTAGTCAGAGGGACGGCCATATTGGATGTGGGTATGGAAGGGGCAGAAGAAGATGTTTCTGGTGTGGGTGGTAGCTGAGGAGGTATAGGTAGTAGATCTACCCCAATGGAGTTACCAGGAATCAGATCTAAAAAATATGAAGTTCTTGAGGATTCCCCAACTTTCAAATTTTCTAATTCACTTATAATTTTCTGAGAACCAGATGCTTCAGTAGAAGAAGATTTAAATGGAGGTATATTTGATACAACAGAAGAAATAACTATAGAAGTACCTGATGCAGCTCCCCTTGTAGATCTGGAAGTCTTTCTTTGTGAAGATCTTCCTCTCCTTACAATCTATTTAGGATCTGAAACAGGTGTCATTGGTGGCCTTTGAGGATTTTATCTGGTACTTGGTCTTCTTGAAGCTACCTTATTCCAATGGAGTCGCCAGATAGATGATTACAACCAAGATAATTTCCACACTTTGACTATCATCAAAGTTGGATCTATGTCATCTCCTAGAGAATATGAGCTTCAATCTCCTCTCCCCAACAACAGCGCCAATTTGTTAGCTCTCCAAGAAACTCTTCTAGGTTGGAGCTCGAAGATGTCTGGTAACTTAATTATTTTCTCAATGATTCACTCAAATGGATCAAGTCATATGACTAAATCAAACCTCACTTACTCAAGACATGCATAAACACAAAATATTGACAAGTCTTTTAACTATCACTGTTCAAAGAGTTGTAAATAAATGAATGTACGAAGAACACTTAATTTACTAGCGGAAACATACACACAAAGTATATATGAATGGCCAGATAAACCAAGTAAAGTACTTGCAACTTCTAGTTTATGGATGCATTGACAAGTTGACAGTTATCAAACATCAGAAAAATAGAATTAACATGAATTTGACATTCAGGTACAAGTATAGAATAGACAAGAAGATGAAGATCTGAACAAGTAAGGGAAAAACAAGCTTGTATTACTGAGTTGAAAATGAGAAGCTTGAGCTTACAAAATATAAAAAAGTATCTAAAATTTGAACCCTTTGTCCTACAGAAGTCATAGGCTTTATAGCCTTTACAAAATTATTCTAGATCCTGAAAAAATGGATCAAATTTACTAAAAATAGACAGTCATAAATGTTTGCTAGAAAATAGGAAAAAATCCTATTTTGATGGTCAATCTCCATATCTCCAAAAATATTCCTGATCTTCGAACTCTTTAACAGCTGCAATAGAAACTGAAGGAGAATTCGAACTTGACATTTGGCAGACAAGTCACCCTTTACTGAAGTAGATAGGACATGTGAGCTTATTCACCTTGCTGACACCTCCAAAACTGAAATAGAACCTTAATATTGATTCCCTTAATTATTATCTAACATTATAAATTATCCTCGAGGTGTTTGGATCGTCAAAAGTCAAATCTGTGCAAAAATATGCTTCTCTATCATGTTCTATACTTTTGGTGGCTAGGAAAGAAAACATTTGATCCTCTAAGTCACTGAAAGCTCTGTTTTCGGTGGCTAATGAACATTTTAAGTGTTCGCCTAAGCCACCAAAAATCATGTTTTAACATTTACCCAAAATTGCAACCATCACGCTTTACCCTAATGCTTTAAAGCCTCGATGTTGTTCCTCGGGTGTCTCTGCAACTTGAATAGGGTTTGGGATGGCGGTAGAATCATAGGCCGCCTCTGGATCATAAAGGTTAATGGATACCTCTGCTAGGGTTTCTAGCTTATGATGTGCTTGAGGCTAAGGGTTTGAATCCTTGGTATGCAGTTTTGACAACCTGATTTTCCTATAGAGCCTAGTGTTGTCCTTCATTAACCTAAGATTGCTTTCTTCCAGCTTGGTATACTTCCTTTTTAGTTCTTGGAGAGAGTCATACAATTTAGTATTTCTTTTGGTTAATATTCCATTGGTTCTTTTAATTTCTCTCTCCAAAACTTCTAGTTCATACACCTGCCTTAGCAACTAGTTGATGTTCTAGGATCTGGGTTCCTATGGGTTGCTAGATGAAGCCTCTGCCACTTGTTGACCTTGATCATCCTTTGGTGTAGGTGAGGGAAGATCCTCATGCCCTGCTACAACCTGATTTTCTAGGTCAGCTCCCTGGTCTTCTTCATCCCTAGAATCAGTGTATGGAAGGTTGAGGACATTTTTGTCTTGTGAAGAATCCTCCTCTTTCTTTGTCTTCTCATTGACATTTAGATTCCATTTGGCCTTCTTATTCTTAGGAGCTAGAGAGGTTTAATCAACTGCAATTGGAGAGATGGCTCTCCTCTTCCTATTTCCACTTCTGGGAGTGGAAGAGTTCTTTGAAGAAGAACTCCTTTTGTCCTCTGGCTGGAGCTCTATTTCAAATTCATTCCATAATAGGAAGTATGTCCTGGCAACATTCCTCCTTTGCAGTAGCTTAGAGACAATTAGCTTTATCAAGCCATGATGAGATAATCTGCCTACAATTTTGGTTGGCTTGGCTCTGACTTGATGAGCCATCTTAGTCAAGATTTTGTAGAGGTAAAAAGGTAGATTCAGGGGGCTCCTGCCAATGAAGTGATTCATTAATTTGAAATGGTATATCATTACCCTATTGTATCTTCCCTCACAGGTTATGTAGACGACAATTGACTTCAACAGGTGCTACCATTTTTCCGCAAGACAGGATGTAGGGATTCTCTTCTTCCATACAATACTTTTATGCTCAAGTTTCAGGTAAGACCTAAATTCAACATTCCTTGTGACAGTGGTCTTAAACCAATTTTATCCAATCCTTGGAAGCTCTATCACTTCAGCTATAAGAGCTTCATCCATTTGGAATTCTTCCCTGTTGATTACTGCTTTTGTGCCATCAAACGTGAGAGCAAAGTATTTTGCTACTTGCTGATGAGATCCTTGTATTTTTTCAAAAAACCTATAAGAACCTGTGCCTTTGAATAGTTGACATACCTCTTGGTTTGATTCCAAGTAGTTGATATCACCCAGCTCTTTCCTTAGGGAAAGTCCTCCTCTCTTCATTTTCCGAACTGCTTCTATGCACCTGCGATTTGAAAATTCAAACTTCGGGGAAGGTAGCATAGCATGGGATTAGGAAAAATTGGCTCAACGATACAAGCACTAGGAAAGAGGAATAAATTAATGGAATTCCCTGATTTTAAGAGATATAATTATCAATTGAGAATTGAAAAGGGTAATGGTTTAGCTTATGAGACCCGTAAACTAGAACGTGCAAGGAACATGGTTTCATGAACTGGAGTTAACAATTCTCGTAGTAATTATATCATAGATATGCGACATGTGTAGGGTAAAGAGGGTTTGGGATTAGATAGGTCATATAAAACTCATAAAAACACCTCTTATCAAAGCATAATTGACTGCTTATCATGTCTTTTCAGTGGCTGATGGGAAATGATAGCACGCTTATCTGACAGTTCCTGCATATGAAGGTCATGATGACCACTTCAATACCCTGTGATTTCAGTGGCTAAAATAACCCCGAATTTCATTTTTAAATTGCTGAAAGCTAGGATTTTCGGTGGCTAATGAACAGTTTAAATGTTCTCCTAAGCCACTGAAACCTGAGCTTTGATTTTTTTTTTAGAAAAACAGAGTCCAGTGTGCTTTAGACTTCGTTAAATACCAAAATCTCTCACAATGAGCCTTAAAATTTTCAAAAATGTTTTTTTTACTTCCTATCACTACATAAAAATAAATTGTCTAAGTCTAATTCATTTAAGGAGATAACACCTAGATTTGTGCTTCTTGGTTTTCCAATAGATTGTTATGATTCTGAATCTTTTTTATTCTTTCATATTGCAACTTTTTTTTCAATTTCTAATTTCTTTATTTGATTCTCTAGTTCCTGTTTACTATTTCTTAGACGTTAGTTATCTTCTTTCTTTTCCAATATTCTTCCTTTGAGTTCTTCACCGGATTGTTCCTTCTTGCTACTGTTTTTCAATTTTTTTATCTTTGTAATAGGTGTTTTGTTATGATATCGTAGTTGAGAAATATCTTCGGTATTGCTTGATAACACGTTGTTGAATTTTGCCAGTTCTAACTTATGTGTCTTCTTACTGTCATCATACTGCTGCTGGAATTTTTCTTTTTGCTGTTGATGATGACATAACTCTGTTTCTTGATTTTCTAACTTCATATAGACTTGTGCCAATTCATCATTTTTTTCCATGATGATCTTGTTTAGATTCTCTATTTCTTCTTCTAAATCATTATCGCTTCCATATGGTGATTTGTTATCATTTTTTGACTTTCTGATCTGGTCTTCTAAGTTTTGATTATGAATTTTTAAAAATGATATTTCATTATCCTGACTAGATAAAATTTTCTTGTTATCTTTTATGGTTCGTTCTAGAATTCAATTTTGATTCCATAAGCGACGATTCTCATTATCTCTCCACTCTTTCAACCACTTATGTATCTCAACCTCAGCTTGTAGACTTTTATTGATCACCTTATATTGCTCTAAATCATCCACTATTGTTTTTAGTTGTGATTTCATTTCCAAATATGTAGGTGTCATTGTTTGTGACTATGTTTTCACTTCACTTGTGTCTTTTTTTTTCTCCTAGAAGGGTAGATACAAAAGCTGTAAAAATTCTCAATATGTCTCTTTTAATATCTTCATTGATTTTTTTCCTTCTTATATAAAGTAATAATTGTAAATAACACAATTATTAAAAAATTATTATTATAATTATTTAAAAATAATAATATAGTATACATATTTTTTGTGAATTTGGTTGAAAGGTTTTTTGAGAAAATATATAACAACAATAAATTTTATTATTACTAATAGTATTATTGATATCTATATATATATATATATATATATATATATATATATATATGAATGGGTTGGNAAACCGTGGGTGGAGAAACCACTTGTGGTTTTACTCTTTTTTTTTAGCTTTTTTTTAACCTTCCTTTTTTAATGGCAATATTCCTTCTTCTTCTCTTTTTTTTACTTCTTCCTTTTTATTTTTTCTTTTGACTTTATTTTATTGTTTTACTTGGTCAAATACATAAATTTAGGGACTACCTAGGATTATGAGTAAAAATCACGATATGGCCAAAGGCCTCGATCACAAACCAGCTCTGATACCAAATGAAGCGAATATTTATTCACTTCACACAATCAATATTACCAGAACACCTGGAATATTCAATAAGCCATTAATAGGACAAGTATATACTGATAATTGGATAGATAAAAATATGTTTTACAAGAATTAGTGTCGAGTATTTTATTCCCTAATTGGTAAGGGGGGTGACTTTTCAAGTCACCTATTGAGTAAATTATTAATTACCCTAATTAACCTACTTAGTATTAAATGTTAATATTTATAACATTTATATTTGTTAGAGACACTGTCGAGTGTTCAACTTCAAGTCCTCGATTCAAATTTGGAGGAATGTACTAGGATATCTTGGGAATCATTGACATCAATCATGATCTCCCTTGTGCTTGTTAAAGGTATACATCAATGACCAATAATCAAGTGGTTTCTGACATGTTTGACATCAAGACGGATCATTTGAGATTGGAATGAATATCGTGAGTGATTAGGTATTCACTTGAATGTGTTCCTATATTCAAGTTGCAATCAAGTATTGTTTGAAGTCATTACATGGATCCACATTGTACATCTGGTGGCTATGTTCAGGTTTTGATTCAGGATGACATGGATCTACTTTGTATGTTTTCTAGTCGTGTTTCGATTTGAGTCTTGCTAATCATGTATCTATAATGTATTGTTGGTAGTCATGACACAGTAATTGTACATGGATTTGCAATGTATTGGTCTGAATCCATGTTTGAGTCAAATAGTTGGTGATTGGTCTTGGGTCAAGTACTTACTCACCATTTTTTCCTCTGATAGAGAAACCATATCTAGAAAAGTATTTCACCTATCGCATTCATCTAGCTTCATACTTTGGGGGCATTCTGCTACACCCAAAAAATGTCTTAATACTTGATCCCTTAAATTCCCTTTGCCAAACTATCTTTTGGGGTATTTGTTGCTCAATTCTAGGAAGTTTGATGCACCTTGTCTCCTAGCATAGGGCATCAAACAAACCTAACACATCTTTCAGAATAATAGAGTGACCCAATGGCATTTTTTACCTAATCACAACAAGCACCAATGCACCTATTCCACTTGCAGGGAGCGTTAGCAGTGTAAAAAGGGAAAAAATGAGAATATTTGAGAACCTTCTAGACAAAATTCCTCATGGAGGATGATCCCAACTACTTTGGATAGGTGGCACTCAAGATCCTGCCCCATAGGTATCATTCCCTACATTCCTCCTAAAATATATAAACCCCTTTGGGACTCCATCGGCCTATAAAAGAAAGCTACATGGACCATGGGAGGGGGATACCAGGACAACATATTCATGCTATTGGAATGGTACCTAGTGTAGGAGGAAAGAGAGTGTCATTGTGAGTGAGGCTTGTCAAAGCTTGTAGAGTGTGTGTAAAAGTGATGTTGAAAGTATTGTGAGATTGAAGCTTCAACATCAAGGCTTCGGTTGTAGCTTCTTACTCTTTTTATTATCAAGAAAAACATGTTCTCCTTTTACATAAACGATTTGTGTTAATATCAATTGTTTATTACTCTTTTCCCTAACTATTAGTATAGGTATTTGGATTGTCTTGTTGCTTTCACCTTTTTGTATTGTTCTTCACACTCTTTGCAGGTACATTCGGCTGTGAAGGATCCGTAAGGAAACGAAAACCTCCATCATTGTGGTAAATAAAGCTTAAACATTCAAGTATAATTAAATTATCTAGGAGAAGGATGCATCGTTGTGGTTTTTTGTTCTATATATTCCCCATGCAGACTAGGGGAAGAAACTGTTTCCGCACTGATTGAAATATTTCCGTTAACATATCCCCATGCCCATATCAATGTATCAAGATACACAAATGGTAAGGCACATGGGGGAGCTGAATAATTTATGAAAAAAAATTCGATACATCATGGGTGTCCCATAAGGACTCATACATGGACTAAAGTGGTGGTCCAATGACAGTTGGTATGAAGGAATAATTCTGAAAATAATGGCATGCAACATGGATGCATGGTCATAATTGATTATATAAAAGGTCCAACAACTAGAATTACTTGGAAAACTAAGGATCTACTTATTAGAGGTATAGTATACTGTAATTGGAGCTGGATTTACTAGGAAGTGTGAAGGGTTTCCAAATGTTATCGCTAATGCATCCTAAATACCCTAAGGAACATAATGATGATAGGGATCCATAGTGACTCACCAATGTTTCTAGAGTTAAGGGACATCCTGGGTCTTATACCAAATGGTGATTGGACAAACACCCCATATGAATATAAATGATGTGGTGAAGTGGATGATGTCGAGCACGTGAAAGACAACCATGTGAAAGGGAAATAAGTATTCCCCTCAAATGGACTATAGGAACTCACCAATGATGGAAGTGATTCCAAGGTATAGGGACCTCTATGTATCTCCTTTGGAATATATGTATTGGCGCCAATAAAGGGAAACCTACAAATACCAAGGTAATATTAGTTCCTCCATAGAAGCATGAGGTATACAACCATAGAGTGAATGGAATAAGACACTAGTCTAGGACACTATCGATGGATATGAAAGAGACCGAGTAATATAACTCAAACTTCCTTTGTTTAGAGCATGATGGAAGGGCCGACCTTAAAGAATATGAAACTAAGGCTTGAGGGAGGGGAACATAGCTAAAGGGGGGTAATTGCAATAGGGATAACTCCAACAGGATGACCTCAAAGGAGAAAATGTTGATAATGAAGGAGGGGAACTCCATGGGTGACTCAGTCCATAGTATTCAGAACAAAGGTTTGTGGGAATGTTGCCAACACAATGGATTGGATGTGATCTACAGAGGTGTTAAGAAGCACCAGTTTGGCCTTTTTCATGGTTTAAGGATCTCAATGAAGGGATAGATGTGTGCTCAAGATGGAAGTATCCCATTGATTTTATCGAGCCTGGTTTAGTTGATGTTGATTGGTGTTTTCAATTTTAGAGAGTTTGAAAACATCAAGACTTCTCCAATGGTAGTCTTTTTCATAAATTTAGTCTCCAAGGCCCGAAAAATCATAAAAGTGTGCAACGGAGAACTCTTCTAAATGAAAGATACTAGAGTATTCCTTTTTCATAAATAGTCCATCCGACCTGAAAAAGGGGTAAGATTATACTGAAGAAATGTTCTTTTATGTCTTTTAATGAGTCTAAAAGAAACAAGATCATTCAATAATAATTTCATTGTTTAAGGAGTTAGAAAAGACATCAATAGAAACTCCACGTTTGGAGTCCAAGGGGAACAAGCCAATAAGCGACAATATGAGGAAATGCATGAGGCTTCAAACTAAGTATGTCAAACTATATGGACTCCCAACCCTAGGGGAATGCAAATGACATGGGTACCAAATGCCAAGGGTTCTACAAAATGGTCACCCATGTGAGGGAATGATCTACTACCGAGAAAAGGGAAAATCCAAGGGGTGGCTAGGAATGGCCACATACTTGAATAGAGGGGGGTCCTATGGGATCAAGGGAGAAAAAATTAGGAAATACATCAACTTGACCAAGGGAAGAGATGTCCTATATTCTATTCAAGGTATTATGCATGTAGAAGTTGTCAGTAACACAAAGGGGGTGTGCAACCATAACCTATATTTGTACAAAATTCAAGGATAATCAAGCATAACTGTGTGTTTGGATATAAAGAACGCATAAAAACACATATAAAAGGTGATTTACATGGTGTCCCATAAATTGAGGCAGAAGTAGAAGGTGGCACCATGAAAGGTTAGTGATCTTGAGAAAAGGTCCCATTAATCACAAAAGGCACTGAATAGTGGTTTTAACAGTGAAAATGTTGCAAAAAATTGATGGAGTATGGAATGTGACCTTAGGAAATGGTCAAGATCACACATGTGAAAAAGTGAGAAGGATTTGTGATTATGGGTCACATATATGTGGTGATGAGCTATGGGATCATTGAAGTATTGAGATAAATGTGATGAGGAAAGCTAAAAAATAAGTGAGTTTACCCCCTATTCTAGGTTCAAGGCAGTCATTCATTCCCTCTATTATAGAGGCATTGATGGGGTTCATATTCTCTAGTGAGGAGCTATCTATGAGGCATTGTGCAATTGTTTGAAGGAGGGTGTATGATAGGGCTAATAGTCATGGTTCCAAGCTAAGATTGTGATATAATTATGGGAGATTCCTCCACCAATTATCGCTAATGAGGATTAATTCAATGAGTAGGAAGGTCTTGATTCCTCCCCCCAAGTTGTAGGAATGGTATTTTCTTATCAGTTCAGAAGGGTGGAATAGATAAGTTGGAGGGAATCAAATTCGTCGACACACTCATAGTGGTATGGAATGGTGAGGAAGGCTCATTAGAGGATGAGATGAAATAAATGGTGTTCATATCACTTAAATAAGTCACTAGAGGATGAATGTCTTCGATAACTATGACTTGATGTTATATGGATATTTTTCTAAGTCAATCAGTACAGACCAATACTCAAGAACATCTGGGAAATGGTGAGAGTAGTGGCCACAAATACCACAAAACGTACAAGGGTGGTTTATGTGAAATTAATTTTTTTGGGTATGGAGTGGGTTGGTAAGCCGACAACTGTAAAATTATCCATAGGATCATCATCTAATGTTTGCATATGAGTGCATAAGATGGGAAAAAAAGGGTAGTTTAGTGTAGAATGACTCGTAACATCACACAAAGAACAAGGAGGTGGAGCTCAAGTTGAAGAAGTATCAGGTGGCTTCATAAATTTTCTCTAGTTTGTTGGTGGGGTAGCACTTGTCATGTTTCCCCCATCCTTCATTTTGGTAGGAGTTGGGGTATTTATAGTAGGATCCTTTGGCATGAACGAAGGAGATAGGAGTGCTGAGTATTTGGGAACAAACATACTAGTAAGTGTTGAATTGTACATATTAATGGGTTTTAATGGTGTCAAAATGGCCTATGGGGTTAGGGGATGTTTTAGAAATGAGAGGTACCAAGTTGGTATGATCAAAGTTAAGCCCAACAAATTAAGGTTTTACATGACTGGTGTACTCACGATTCATGAAGGTAGGAATAGAAAGGGGATATAAAAGATGGGTGTAACTCCCCATTGGTTCCCTGGGAATCGATTAGCGATGGGTGTTGGCCTCAGTTGCAGTTGTGGGTGTGGTTGAGGAATTTGTTCAGTTGCAGGGTTTTTTTTGGAGGATACAAAGGTCAGATATCACGACTATTTCCAGGGGTGGTGAAAATGCTGACAAAGTTGTATTCATGGGAGCCTCCTAAAAAAGGCCAATCTCGATGACGGATGATGAGGGAATAGAGGCATTGTTGGTGGCATTATCCACCATGGAGAGGATTTTTTCTAGGGTGGTGAGCCTCTTAAGGTCGTAATAGGTCATTTGGTCCATTTTGACTACATTCCCATCATGAGGAAACATCATGGTCCAAAAAATATTTGAAGTGATATATTTAGTCACATACATGTAACTACGCCCCAACAGGAGGTTGTATTCAATCTAAGCATTGACTACTTCAATTTATATGAGGATGGTATTTCCATTTAACTTGATTGGTACATTTGGGAGAAGTCCTTGAGGCTAGGTAGCATGCCGATCATAAGCATGTAAGACAATCAAGGATGGATCTAACTTGGGGGACCCAATATTTTTCCAGACAAAGGTGTACATGACAAATGTAGATGAGCCCTCATTGACAATGCACTAGTGAATGACCAGGTTCTCGATGGTACCAAGAATTTGGAAATCCATTAATAATGGAATCTGTAGCTCGAGATGATCAAGGTTGAAGTTCATCAAATGCACATATGTGGGGTTGATGGAGCCTAATGCAGACAACAATTCCTTGTGTTGTATTGAAACAATTATTAAGGACTTACAAAGTGGACATGGATGTGGGGGATTGGGATAAGTCATCAAAAATACTATAGTTAGGTGCGACCCAAACATTTACATTGGTTGTGAAGTATCGTAATAGAAACTTTGGATCATTAGGATTTTCATCTATAGCGATTCAAGGTAACTATAACACCGGGACAACAGGGGGTGAGTTTCCAAACTTGCGGGTAAAATTGGTCTTAGTGTCCAAACCATACTGGTTTCTCCTTATTTATAGGTTGACCTCCAAATAGAGTGTAAATAAATGTTGGAATCCTGAGTCAAGGGGTTCACTGGAAGATGTGGGGCAGCATGGTTGGTTAAATTATGGTGGGGGAGGTTGCACCTAAAGGGAGGGAGTAATATCACAATGGTTGGCTTCATCCCAAATATGGTGGGATATAGATAAGTGAGAAAATGGTGATTTTAGTGTATGTAAACATTGCATAAGGAACAAGGATGTTTAATCCACAACTACAGGTTCTTTCCATGTCACAGGGGATGATTATGATCTTGATTCATATGATTGGAACCATTATTACCTAGGGGATTAGGAGGTGTCCCCCCCCCCCTCCATGGAGTTGGTTATTTCTACAGTTTCTCCCTCGTATTCTATTTTTATGTCCTTTCTAGTTGTTAGGGAAATTTTGGTTTAGTGGTTGGTTCTACTGAGCATACACTTGTTTTTGTGGTGTGGGGGTAGCCTGAAGGGGTATCGACGTAGTGGTATATGTAAGGAGGTTTGGGAAAGGGTAGAAAGGATTGGCTACCGAGGGTGGAGTATACCCTTGAGGGGGGTCCTTGTAGGTACATCCTGGGTAAGGTGAGCAATGTTGAGGGAACAAGGGAAGGTGTTGCTCCAAAATTAGAGGTTTCCTCAGAAATATTGGGACCAAAACTTGGGAAAGGGAAATGCCCCATCATCTATGTGGGGGGCTTGATGGTTTTCCTTACATAAGATTTAATGTGGGATGGCTCTAAGAATAATGTAGTATGGATGTGTCCAAACCAATAACACAATCAGTGGCATGTAATGCCCCCAACAACTTCTTACAAGCAGAACTATCATGGGGTATGTATGGAAAAATGGTGTACATTGAACCTAACTAGGAATAAATAAAGTCGAATTGTTGGGACTTGAGGATGGCCTCTTCTTACATATTTTGGAATTAAGAGGAAACATCATTAGCCATGGAAGGGATCAGATACTTTAAAAACTAGGCAAGAAAGATCCTATTGTCTATCTTAATTTTGCATAAACTGTGTCGTCTACGCCATTCATGGATGTGGTCCATGATATGGGTAGAGGTGTTTTGGAAGCAAGAAATAGTTATTTCCACATAGGCATCATATCTCACAGTTATCTAGAATAACTGCAAAAATATGGATTCTAGTGATGCGAAGATGGAGTAGGTTCCATGAGGTTGGTTGATGTACCACTTTCCCTCAACACCATTGTTGTTCAGGAATAAACACCTTATAACCTAAGGTCTAGGGTTACCAATGTACTCTTAAAACTTGCAGACAATCAGCTTTAAATTATATAAAGGAAATAGGAAGATAGAATATACTCACCCGATTAACGATGATTGATCCAAGCTTTGTCTTCTCCTGCTCTGCTTCTCCTCCAAAGATTTTAGGGATGCACCTCCTTCACCTGCAAAGAGAAAATCCTCCAAGTGCAAAATTATACATGTATATATGACAAGTTAGATAAATAATATATAGAGTGCTTAATCATAAATATTCATCAAACCATGATACCTGAAAGATATTCAAAACACATTTGGAATAAGGATTCTCTTTATTAACAATAGTGAATGAGATAAGGTTACAACCCAACGCCTGAAACAAGGACTCCTCTGCAACCAAAGGATTCTGAGTTTTTCTTCTCCAAAGACTTCTGAATAAATACCACCAGCATAACTTTTCTCTGCAAGTATCATTGAATAATGTCCTCTCAAGGCCTCTATTTATACTTAAGGAAATAGAGCAGTTTTGAAGGTTGAGGAGGTTGAGACAGTTAAGATAGTTATTGATTAGGGCTTAACACATCTTCATTAATCACAATTTATTATTTTTAATGTCAAAGGAAGGCATACGTGAGTATTGATACTAGAAACCCACGTATAACACATGAGTTTCTATAATGGAAACCCGCGTACAGATCTGCACACGAGTTACAATGACAATACTCGCGTACAGTATGTGAAATGCGGTACGAAAAGTCACGTATGTACGCGGGTTGCTTATAGTAAAAGTTGCATACATCAATTGACATATGAAAAGGTAAAAATGGCAAGCTATATGGTTAGTGAATGTATTTCATAATATGCCCATCTATAGTGTTTTAAGCAACCTTCAATCCATAAATGTCCTTTTGTGTGCTGACATATGAAATGTCGGCACTCGGATGGAGAAGTGCCATTTGGGTTGATAACAGATGCCCCCTAATGTGTGAGGTCAGAGGGAAGCGATGGTTGAAATACATTATAATCTTTATCTTTGGAGAAATCAGAAATCCAATGGAGCAGAGGTAGTACCTGAAAAAAAATACATAATAATGTCATATACAAAGTCATATCTGAGGATGCTATGTTCAATATACTGGAACACTAGCTCCTTTACAATATTGGAGTACATCATATGATATGGGTACAAGACCACATATATTACAAAGGTGGATCAAAGCCACAATATACAATAATGATGAGTATTCAAAGATTTGGAAGTTGTGTACATAAGTGGAACATAATCTTGCGCAACTTAGTCCATATATGAGGAACTAAGGTCTTCACAAACAATCCCAAAGAACTAGTACAATCCAAGCCATGTGAATAAATGTAGGTTGAAGTCGAACATGGATCGTATTCAACAGTTTTTCAATCAATAGGTGATAATCAAAAACTGAAGCAAAGGAGTTCACTAATGATGAAAGTAAATCCTGAGGTACGTTCGTCAAAACTCTAGGTCTTCGTCATCAGGAAGTACTAATATGGAACCATGCTGTGATACGGAAGGAAATAGATCCTCCAATGGATCACAAGAGTGACTAGGAACTGGGTGAAAGAAGGTAGACACAAATAATAATAGATACTACAATGATGGGATCAAGATAGAGATCAGAAATTGAGTTGAGTCCTTGAACAATGAGCACGACACAGAGATGACCCAAGGCAGCTTTTAAATTTATAGATAGAACAACTAGACTTATCTGCCATGTAGAAGACATGATCAGATTCCCCAGGTATAACGGACAAGAGGAGGAGTAGTAAACTCAAAATAATAGCTGAACTGAAAGCAAACACTAAGACATGGGTATCGAAAAAAACAGAGAGTACTATGTTCAAGGATGACATGCTACCACTAACTGAAAACAAGAGAAAACTTCTTCCTTACATTCCCTGTTAAATTTTAATGAGTCCGGGAAAGTCAACTCAGATCTCTCTTCATTTTTTAACAAGCTTGAAGAGAAGAGAAAATAATGCTTGATAGTGTCACTGATTCGTGGATTTAATGAGCCCAAACTAGTACATGCTCAGTTGGTGTTTTCACATTTAGAGAGTCTGAAAACTCCAAAGAAGACTCCAAGGGGGTCCTTTTTCATCCAATTTAGTCTCCTGAGGCCGGAAAAGTATAAAACATACCATAAAAGAACTCTCTTAACTTCCACGAAATAAAAGGTGAACCTTTTTCGTACTTAGTCAGGGAGGTCTGAAAAAGGTTAAATTACCACCTACCCAACGCTTCTTCAAAAACAGCATATAGCTTGAGTTTTATGAGTGTGAAGGAAAGCAAGATCACTCGGAAAGATCCATTTGAGTACGAGAAATGGGGCTTACAACAATAAACTCAATGATTTGTTCTTTAATGTTTAACAAGCATGACAAAGACATAAAGTACACTCAGAATATTTTTCATGTTTAGGTCCAAAGCACGAAAAGGAGAAAACTAAGCTCATATCGGGAATTCCTTTTCCGTAAATTTAGTCCCTCAGGTCCAGAAAAGTGATAAACCTATGCCTGAGAATACTCTTCTCAATTTAGTAGAAAAGAGAGTGATCCTTTCTCGTATTATTCCGTAAGGTCCGAGAAAGAGATAACCTACCACCAATGCAGATGCCCATTCACATATTCTTAACGAGCTTGAACGGACAAGTTAACTTGAAAGTCAAGTCTATTTTTAAGGATTCAGACCTAGGCCTAAAGAAACTCCATAAGGGCAGGGAGTACTATAAAGGGATATCTTGTAAAAAGAGACCAAAAAGAGGCTCTATTTGGCATGAAAAATAGCTAAGAGGATACCCCTGTACCTGAAACAACTCCAACATGAGTATCAAAAGACAACATAGGTTCTAAATGAGGATACTCATGAGAGGAAGGTCCTATCCACGGAAGAACAATGGTACAGATGGGGAGCTAATGGTTTTAAAATACCATAGTCCATGGAAAAATGTTGATTGCTAAGTTTAAGTGGATTAAGTATAGATGCAGAAATGCATTGGAAATGACAAAAATCACCCTATAGGAGAAAAAACACTTCATAATGATGAAAACCCTGTTACAAGGCCAAAAAGAGATATGGTATTAGTTAAATACATTTCGAACTATAGGAGAAAAAAACCCACTTTAGAAATATAATTTCTATAAATAGTTCAAAAACTAAAATAAACTCACCATTTTGAATTTTAGCCATAAAAAGAAAGTTTTTACCTCTACCTTCATTCAATCAGTGTGGACAATCCAGTGGACGAAATCCAATTCCACAAGTTGCAGGTAAGTCTACACCCTGAGCTCTTCAATTTGATCCTAGCAATTTTCAATTTTGAGTCCCAGTTTTGTGTTTTTAAGCGTCCTAAAGAAGGTCACACTATGTATGTGGGTTCACTATGTTGAAACTCACCTACACGCATTCTGTACGTAGGTTTCCCTGAGAGACAGTCGCGTACAGTGTGCGACATGTCTAACTAGACAGTCACGTGGACTGCGTGAAGGAGAAAAAGCTATATTGAGTCAAAAATTTTGAAAATTTATATGATACTAAAGATTCATAATGTTTGTTTTGCTAGGTGTGAAGATGGTGTTGGAATGGAGGGAACGGGAGTGTGAGGATATGGACCAGGAAGCACTCCAAAGTGTGCCCACTGTACATGTTTTACAAACCAGTGGGTTTTTGAAATTCTTTTGCACATCACCTATGCAAGCCAATGTCCACTTGCTAGAGTTCATGATAAACTATTGGGACCATGATTTAGGGATGTTTGACCTACAAGGTGAAACTTTAGAAATTACTTCCGAGGACATATATTTTATTGCCGGTATGTCACGATGAGGATCACTAGTCAACTTAGAGGGCACCGGCAAGGGCGGTTATCCTCTAAGTGTCCATAATTACATTGATGTGTACTGCGCACCTGGTACCCAAAAGAGAGGGACTCTTGTATCCCAATTGCACATATACGTGATATTTCACTACAAGTACTGACAAGAACTATAGTGAGGATTGCGGGATCATCGTCACTCCATCTAGCTACACAGAACCAAATGAGGTTGGTGGTGGATTGTATGCAGGGTTCCCTATATGATTGGTGTTTAGGAGTTGTCCACATTTTGAGAAAACAACTCTCTGATTGCAAGAGAGGAAGGCGGAAAAACTTCGGGTATTATAGCATATCGGTTGCCTTCTTAGAGAGAGAGTGCCAAGGTTGAGCCCTACTATACCCATACCAGTCCGATCTCCATGTCATCCTAGGCTGAGTAGATGGGGAGACATTTTCCTCTACCAAGGAGGAGGTGGCTCAGTGCAGAGTGTATACGATGATGACTTCTATGTTTGGTGGGAGTGGTAGTTACCGGCATTGGAGTAGTTTCTGTATGCTGGGATGGATTTTCGAGGTGATCCAGACCTTTTCCTCCCTCCAGGAGAAGCATGGGGAGAGATAGGTCATTTTTTAATTTTCAAGTTTTTTTTTAAAATTTTATGAATTTTGATATATACATATATACATATGTATATGAGTCCTAATCTTATAAACATGTCAAAATGTAGATATTGGACCGGTCCGCCCTGAGGGGCATCCACATATGTTTGTTCATCCTGTCTTAGGTGAAGACCCAGGGCTTATTAGGGTTTTGGAGGGGAAGATGGCCAGGCTTACCCATAGAGTTCCCACTTTGTGAATAGAGCATATCCCGCCTGCCATTCAGGATTTTGTGGTTGGAGTTCCACCTGTCTGGTTACACCTTTTGAGGCGGGTGGCCAGAGCAGTTCTGGTGTACATAGATGCTGTGGAGGTTGTCGAAGTCGAAGAGGCTGAGGAAGCAAGAGTACAGAGAGACCATGGGGACCAAGGTGGTCCAAGTGACCAGGGTGGTCCTGCTTAGATCTAGGACATTTTGATGGATTGGGATCCACATTTTGTATATTTTTGTATATTATACAGTTTATGAATGGATCTGAGGATTGAACTTGACCTATCTATAGA
>LPNX010701586.1:501494-637240 GCA_001517045.1 Pseudotsuga menziesii
AGCATATGCATCAGTCAATGAATTTTGATTTCTTGGAATGTGATTGAATATAATAAATTCAAAATTTCTTTCCATTAACCTAACTTGCATGAACTGACGTAATAGAATAGGGTTCCGCACCTAATAAGTTCGATTGAGCTGGGAAACCACCAGTTGAGAGTCCAGGAGGACTTCCAACTAGGTGATACCACATGACAAAGCATCCCATAGAAGCTCAATTAAAACCCTATACTCAGCAACATTATTAGAAGGAGGACCTAAGCAAGCGCCTCCTGAGGCAACTAGCTGTCATGAGGGAGAGTAAATGACCCATGTTGCTGAAGCTAGATTACAAGTGTGGTGACTGGCACCATCAGTGAAACCTATATACCTCTCGAAAGATATCTGCAACAACCAACATATGGTATAAAAAACAAAACCGACAAACTAATGTACATAAAAATACATAAAATACAAGAAAAAGTGCTAAGCCTAAGCATAGAACTTTTTCAGGTAGAGCCCATTTCTAGGCTCAGGAAGCTTGTTCCCATTAAAATCAATTAACTCATATGTACCCTTCTTTAAGACCTTCGACATGACATAAGGCCCTAGCCACATGGCCTTTAATTTTCCTGCCCCCATGGGTTCTTTGTCTTGGTTCCAAAGCAAAACAAGTTCCCCCTTAGAGAAAATCCGAGGTTTGACCAACTTATCATATTGGTTTTTGACCCTATTCTTGTAAGCTTGATTAGCAGTCAATGCATCTCTACGCTGCTCATCAAGATGTTTTAAGTGTACTAGATGTTCCTCAAGCTCCGTCGTATCGGGTAACACATGAATAGCTATTTTAAAAGACGGGATTTCACATTCAACCAGGGTAACAGCTTCCACTCCATGAATGAGTTGGAAGGGGGAGAAACCCATAGCATTTTTTACATTAGTTCAATACGCCCAAAGAGCAGGGTATAGCATGATATGCCAGTTAGAACAGGCCGCATCAATTGTACATTTGAGTATGGTATTCAAAGTCTTGTTTACAGCCTCAACCTGACCATTTGCTTGCGGATAGTACGAAGATGAATGTTCTTGTCTGAATCCAAGCATAGTGGTCATTTCTGTCATCGTGCTATTTTGAAAATGACTGCCATGGTCAGTGACAATCACTTTGGGTATACCAAACTATGCTATAATCTGATTGAATACAAAGAATGCTGCGGTTTCCCCGTTGGCTTTAAAAGTAGGCATTGCCTCTGCCCATTTCATAAAATAGTCAATAACGACAATAATATATTTATGCCCTCCAGTCGAGGCTGGGTTGCATGTCACGTAATCAATCCCCCATTTCATGAAGGGGCTTACTGAGACAACGGGAAACAATGAAGCGGCATGTGACCGCATTTTCCTAGTGTAAAGCTAACAAGGATGACAGTGCTTCACTGCTTCCACACAATCTTTGAAGATCATGGGCCAGAAATAACCGGCACATAGTATCTTCTGGGCCGTAGCTAACCCAGATAAATGACCCCCACATGCTCCACTGTGGGAATCATTCAGGAAAATCTTCGCTTCCTCATGGGTAAGACATTGACGCAAAATGGAATCTACCCCTCTTTGATATAACGTATCACCTATAATGAGGTAGTTCTTAGCATGAAGGCATAATTTACGTCGTTCCTCCCATGAGGAAGCTACAGGGTACTTCAAAGTCTAGAGATATATAAGTATATCTCTGTACCAGGGATCAGAGGTGGATATCAGGAAGATATGCTCATCTGGGAATGAGTCATCTTCAATGACTACATCTTCTTCAGTAGGAAATTCTGCTATAAGTTCAGCAAAAGCTAAGGAATTTTTAGACTTAGCGGACTGAAAATCCAAGTCAAACTCTTGGATAATGACTATCCACTTGTTGAATTTTCCCCCAACAATCCATTGGGACAAAACATATTGAAAGGGATTCAAATCCGCCACTATTGTTGTGGTCCTCAGTAAAATGTAGTGACGTAACCTCTGAATAGCATAGACAACTGCTAAGGCTAACTTCTCAACATGGGAGTACCTGAGTTTAGGTCTAGCTAAAGCATGGATAAGATAGTAAATGACATGCTCTACGAGCCTATCATCTTCCTAGACCAATACTACCCCAATGGTCGACTCGGACGCAGCCAGATACAATATAAAATCCCTAGAGTAATCTGGCAGACGTAGTAAAGGTGCCGACAACAAATCTTTTTCAATGCCTCGAAAGTGAGTTATGCAGTTTCATCCCATACAAATAGGGTGTCCTGTTTAAGTAGGCGCATGAAACCCTTGGTAATCTTGGCATATTTAATGATAAAACGTCGAAGAAAATTAGACTTTCCTTGCAGGCTTTGAAGTTTCCTGATAGAATGAGGAGGAGGAAGATTTACAATGGCCTCTACTTTTAATGGATCCACCTGGATGCCTCTATTAGAGACAATGAACCAGAGCAGTCTTCCTGACTCGACACAGAACACACACTTATGGGGATTCAAGCGGATCTTATAGTATCTGCATCTCTCAAATATCAAATGTAAGTGATCTGGATGTTCAATCCTCTTACGAGAATGTGCAGGCAGATCATCAAGGTAAGGTTCAAAAATGGCTTTGATATCATGGAAGGAAAATTTCATAGCCCATTGAAAGGTTGCCCCAGCATTTTTCAATCCAAAGGGAATTTTTTTGTACGCAAAGGTACTCCAAGGACAAATGAAAGCAGTTTTATGTTGGACTTTTGGTTTTATTTGAATTTGATTGTATCCGGAGAAACCATCCATAAACAAGAACACCTCACTTCCCGCGCAAGCATCTATAATCTGATCTATAAATGGCGTGGGATAGTTTTCCTTAGGACAGGCTTTATTCAAATCTCTAAAGTCAGTATAGACGTGTATGGTCCCTTGCTTCTTATGAATGGGAACAGGGTTGGATACCCATTCCATTAGAGCTATGGGATAAATAAAACCAGCCTTCAATAGTTTTTCAACTCCAGCCTTCACAACCGCCGCTTTACGCAGGTTAACAGGTCTTAACTTTTGCCGAATGGGTTTGGCATCAGGGTATGTTCGGATCTCGTGTTCAACTATGGATGGATCAATGCCTAACATCTCCTCATATGACCAAGCAAAGACATTGCGAAATTCCTTAAACAAGGCAGTATAGATGGCAATCTCCTCAGGAGAGCAGTTTGCACCTATATATATGTTTTCCACGACATCAGGATTTATAGAGATGTTGATAGGGATAGTAGCGAAAATATTTTCCATATTCCCCTTGGAAAACATTCCTTCCCTGGGTAAGGGATTGATGGGTGTATCAACATCATCTGACAGTCTCATATGAAACTCTTGATTTTCTATCCTACTTAGCTCTGGAAGAAAATAGATCGATGATGAAGATCTTCATAGATCTTATCACGTCTACTCAAGGCTTCCAGAATGGCTTCATCAGAAGGTAAAACCATATCTAAATAGTCTGTAGAGTGCAAATAGTTTTCCGCCCAAGCAAGCGAATAGACTTATTCCAGGTCCTTTCAGACTGAGAGAGGGTCTGGAATGGGCTCAACAGTGGTTTGAGTGATAGCTTGGTAAGATACTTCCACTGCTGATAGGGGCACTTTCGGCTCATTGGGGGAAGGGAGAACCCAAGGATCAGTCCTATCAACAACTGTGGCTATTGACTTCTCCACACTAGTAGAACCAATATAGTTAATCGGGGCTGGAAGATCAAATGTACCCATCAGTGATGCATACATTCCAACCCCCAAGCTCTATGCAGTAGGTTTAACCTGATCAACCAATGGTACAACAAACTCATCAGACTCTAAATGGCCTTTTTTAGTAAAATCAAGTTGGTCAACAGTAACCAACTTCCCTTCGTGTGGAGATACTACCACCTGAAAGATGGCCGGCGCAATAGAAAACATGGCATAAGTCCAGCTTCTTCCCAGAAGCAAATTATAGTCCAAAGGTGCATCAATCACTTCCACTTCAACAGAAAATGCTTTCCCTACCAGCTTAATTTCAAAAGCTGGTAGGATGCCATGCGGACGGAATGACCTTCCATCGAAAGCAGTAAGCAGAGTGTACCAACTCTGGGGATCTGAGAGCTTTCCAACAGGACAAGGACATAATGCATGTAGAAGCACCATCATCAACAACTACCCTTCCAATGGTCTTTCCACCATGGATGACATCTATTGATAAGGATACATGGTAAGGTAGGTGAATTTTAACATCAGACAAATGAAATTTCGCCATGAGACTCGATGAGTCCATGCTGCCTAAAGATGCTAAGAGGGCATCCCGCTGAGCAGGACAGCTCTGTAACACCTCTAAAGCTGACATTGCACACGAGGTTTGGGATAAGTCTTCAACCACAGAGTATTTTGAAGCAGCCCTAGAATTAGGGTTATGCAAGGTCTTCTTAAAGACACCTTTCGATATCTTCGACATAGTTTCAACAGGCTTCTTGATCATGAGAGGATTAGAAGTTTCACCTATAGCCTTAGCCTTCTCAGAAGTCTGTTTCTCATAGTTTTTCTTCCTCATTTGTAACAAAGTTAAAGATCGAACCATGTTGATATAGTTTGGGTCAGGGGCATTTGGAGTGCCCCTTGCTACATTATAAGTTGAAGTAGAGTTCTGTCCTTGTGGAAAAGGCTCCTTCAGGACAACCAGTTGTTGAGCTTTAAGCAGCTTCTGGGCTTGTTCCATAAGGGGACAAAGGTGAGTGAGGTGATCCTCGTGGCATAAATTACACAGGAATTTAACATTTTTCTTTTCTTTCTTGCCCCCATCAGCACTATTCGTGGGTTTTTGCTTGTTTTGATTTCCCTCTCCTTTCTTTCCTCTCTTTTTCTTCCCGCTGGGCTACTGATTTCCCTTCTGAGAGGTTTGTGCAAAAAAATTTGCACTCTAGGGGGAGGGGGAAACCTTTGCTTCCTCCATCGTAGAATGCTTGACGGACAGCTGATGAAGCTGTTTATCCAAAGACTCTACGGTGGGAGAGTTTATGGACCCAACCACACCATCGGCATGGGGTCCAGGCTTAGGCTTCTCCACATTGTGGGTACACCTCGGTGCCTCAGGAATAATATCATACAAGATCCTATATTGTGAATAAATCAAATCCAATTGTTGGGCCCTAAAAATGGATTCTTATTCATTCATCACTCCTGAGGTGGATACGTCCTTACATATGTAGGGCAACAGGGATTTAAGGAACCACTCTAGTAAGAAATCAGGAGGAGTAGTGGCTTTTATAAGGCTCTTTCGCCTCCTCCACTCTTGGATATGATTTGAGATGTGGGTAGCCTTGTTCTGCCTAAAGCTATATAACAAGTCCATTCCGAAATCATATTGGATCGGAAGCTGAAAGTGGCTAAGGAATGCACTAGCCAAGTCCCAAAAACTAATAAACACAACAGAAGGAAACTCAATGTACCATTTTGTTGCAGTACTTGTTAAGGTTCTTTGGAACATCCTCAACCTAACTGAATCTTCATTTAGTGAATTCGAAGAACACCATAAATGAAATGTGGTGGCATGAGCCCCAGGGTCTTCACCAACTTTTCCCTCAAATTTAGGGATGTCCGATGGCAATTTGGTGGGAACAAGTGGCCATAAGGGGTCATGCCTCACCGGATCGTTCATCAACTTAGACTAGTCTGAAAAGTTTATCATTTCCAGGAACGGAATCTTGGGTCACACCGGGGCACTAAAAGTGCCAGTCTGGGGATTAGAGGGACCTACCCCGAATTCCCATAAGTAAAGGTGGGGTTTCCCCCTGCCACCGCTTGCGAAGTGGATGGATTACTTTGAAATGGATTCCATCTATAAGCCACAGGATTGTGAGTGGGAGGTGCAGTATAAGAGGTTTGGGCCGTCCCAATTGAAACTGGGGTCTGAAAAATAGGAGCAGGTATCCCTCCACTAAACAACAAAAAAGGAGAGCTCATAAACGGGGCCGAGAGCGGAGTTTGAAAACTTTTCCCATAAGAGGTATTGTTTCCAAACTAAACTCCTACATAAGAAGGTGATGGGCCTATGTACAGAGTGGATGGGGGAATGTGCCCCCCATTCCAAGGAAATCCTTGGATGAAAGCCGAGGATCCTACTGGACCACTCTGGGTAGTGTATGTGAAGGAGGAAGGAACAATAGGTATACTAGGAATCCTAGTAACCGTGTCACAAGAAGTACCTGCTAAGCTTACATGAACCGGTGATTGGACCACCCAGCTCGCTGGAGTCAATGGTGTAGTAGGTATGCTATATCTATGGGTACTAACCGGGGGAGGTAGCACCCCTTTAGCTAGAACAGCTGAGGTGAAAACAAAAGAACTCTCTCCCACAGTAGACATAATCCTACCCACAGGGATACCTAAAATAGGTGAATCAAACGATCTAACCTGGATGATCACATGATCGTTTAAATCAGTCAAGGGTGTGTTAAAGTTTCTCGCAAACTCATCAGCCTGCAAGTCTTCTATCTCAACTGTATTAAAATCAAAACGGTTAGCTATAAGTGCTGGTTCAACTATAACTTCACTTACTCCTACCAGTTCAAATGAACCATCCGTGTCCAGTCTCCGCCTTTGGGGTGGAGGTGGAGGTTCCAATGTGATGAGAGGAGGAAGGTTTTGCAACCTTCGTGACCTTCTTATAGGTTGGTCCTCCACGATTATAAATTTGACAAATCAAACCCTAAGGTCAACTAAACACAGACAACCACAGAGCAAACACTACAAAATTTCCTAAAGTCTCAAACAGTCAACAAGGGTAAAGATATGCTTTCCCGAAGAAAGCTAAAAAATAGTTACTTGGCATCCTTAAAGTGGTTCTTAGGCACAAGCAGAGGAATCTCCCACCACCCTCCTACACTTTCAACAAGGGTTACCTTCCAAGCCCGTCCAAGGTGAACCAGAAATAGCCTTCCGATTTACCTAGGTATGAACCCTAGATGTCAAGAGATTAAAGGATACCTTAGCTATACCAACAGTCTGGGGGGACAGTCGCAAGCCTGAATCGTATGCATGGGCAAGGTAGCTGAGCCTGAAACTCTGTCTAGACAGAATCCCCAGATGCGTAAAAGTCCTGATTTACATTTTGACAAGGAATTAGAGAGTTATAGCCTTAGTCCAATGCCTCCACGTGGCCTCGTGCTTGATTCCCTTTTGAGAGGAGCTTCCCAGATACAATTGATTAAGACAAGGATTTACCCATTGAATGGTCCACTACGTCTGAATTTTAAAACTTATGGGAAGTTTACACTTCCTATCCCACAAGTATAGCCTAAGCTAGTAGGTGAATGGCCCTAGAAAATAAAAAATTACTAGTAAATTTTAATTATTGCGTTCATTTTAAGGGTTTTTTCTTACTCAGAAGGAAGTGGAGTGATGGACTATGGTGTTTTTGACTCGATAAGAAATAATAAAAAAATCAAAGGTGTATTTTTCAAAGAAAATTACCACTACTAAAAAAAACTTCTTTTTCTTTTTGTAAATATAAATTGATGAACAAATGCAATGATAAAGAGAATACTAAGACTATATTTTTGTAGTTTTGAGATTATATTTTAAAACTAAAACTAAAACTACTCTATGCAAAAAAAATGCAAAAAGCTCTAACAATGTTTTTCTCTTCACTTTTCAAAATGCTCAAAGACTACTTATGCACCTAAAATGCACAAAAACTTGAGTATGCTTGAATTTAACAACTTGTATAAAGTAAGCAAAGCAAAGTAAACAGATTATAAAGACCAAGAAATCAACCACCTAAGGAAGACTTGGAACCCTAGCTTGGGCAGACACAATGTAAAGAAGACACTGAAATCACACAAAGGTAAGTGGCACACCAATCACTACTCAAAAAAATACTGGGATAGACAATGCCTGGAAACCTGATCACTACTTCAGACAAACAACACTTAAACCTATAACCCAAACAGGCAAATCCACTTCAAATTTGCAAACAGAAGGAAAATCCAAACAAGAACTCAAGGACTTTACAGGAAAGCACAAGCTGTGGCCACCAAATTCATCAAACTAACAGCACAGTGCTTATAAAAAAGACTAACCAACAAACAGAAATTAGAGAGGGACAGGGACAAGAAAACCCTATCCCATAAAGTCCTATTCCAAGGCTTGTATGCGACTGTGTATAAGGTCAACTCATGTACTATACGCGACTGTCCTAGAGAGAAACCCGTGTACGTAGGCCTCTGTACGCGACTATATGAAAGAGCAACCCGCGTACAGGTACAAAATTTTCTAAAAAATAGGAAAATTCACAAGGCCTTCAAACACTATGCTAAGCATGAACTAGGACAAGATACCACACACAAAATCAAGGCAAATACTAGTCAAAGGTAACAGAAATAACCTATAGCAGTCTGGGCTCCCTAGCGGAGTCGCCAGTTCTATTGTTCAGGAATAAACACCTTATAACCGAAGGTCTGGGGTTACCAACGTACTCTTAAAACTTGCAGACAATCAACTTTAAAGTATATAAAGGAAATAGGAAGATAGAATGTACTCACCCAATTAACGATGGTTGATCCATGCTTTGTTTTCTCCCGCTCTGCTTCTCCTCCAAAGCTTTCAGGGATGCACCTCCTTCTCCTGCAAAGAGCAAATCCTCCAAGTGCAAACTTATACATGTATATATGACAAGTTAGATAAATATTATATAGATTGCTTAATTATAAATATTCGTCAAACCATGATACATGAAAGATATTCAAAACACATTTGGAATAAGGATTATCTTTATTAACAATAGTGAATGAGATAAGGTTACAACCCAACGCCTGAAACAAGGACTCCTCTGCAACCAAAGGATTCTGAGTTTTGCTGCTCCAAAGACTTTTGAATAGATACCACCAGCATAACTTTGATCTCCAAGTATTATTGATTAATGTCCTCTCCAAGGCCTCTATTTATACTTAAGGAAATAGAGCAGTTTCGAAGGTTGAGGAGGTTGAGACAGTTAAGATAGTTATTGATTAGGGCTTAACACATCTCCATTAATCATGATTTATTATTTTTAATGTCAAAGGAATCCGTACGCGAGTATTAATATTGGCAACCTGCGTATAACATGCGAGTTTCTATAAGGAAACCCACGTGCATATCTGTATGCGGGTTGCAATGACAATACTCACGTACAGTACGCGATATACTGTAGGAAAAGTCGCGTATGTACGCAGGTTGTTTATAGGAAAAGTCGCGTACATCAATTGACATATGAAAAGGTAAAAATGGCAAGCTAGATGGATAGTGAATGTATTTCATAACATGCCCATATATAGTGTTTTAGGAAACCTTCAATCCATAGATGTCCTTTTGTGTGCCAACATATGAAATGTCGGCACTCGGACGGAGAAGTGCCATTTGGGTTGATAACAACCACTGAAGATCCTCTAGAGGATACATAGTCTAAATGATTCATGAACTATGGGTTTCAATGAACACCACGGGTGGAAGGAGATGGTGTGGTTCTGGGGATCTTCTCTGGCCTTACCCTCAAGTTTAGTGATATTCGAAGGGAGTTTCGTAGGAATCAGTGACCAAGTAGGATCGTGAAGAATTGGGTCATTGGTCAATCATGCCATATCAGGAAGATTAAGTCTGGTCATGAATGGAAATATCATAGGCCCAAAGGCTCCATGTGGGGGTAAATTCATGGGGGGTTCCCTAGAGGATGGTTCTCGACAAGCAACTTTCCTACATGGGGGTTTCTAGAAGAAGGGCTTCCATTCAAAAAATAACATTTGTATGGTTTTCTCATTATAATGTGTGCGAAGATATGATTGTTGATGGAGGGATTTTCAAAAGGGAGGTTCCAAATAGGTGGGTTCCCATTAGAAGGGACCCTAATATAATGGATCCCAAATGGAGGGTTCCAAGTAGGTGGGATCCCAACTAGAGGATTCCTAGTAGGAAAAGTTTCTCTTCTGGAACTGCCTCCAAACCTTCCTCTGTAAAAGTGATTGGGGTTAGTGACTATGGATGACGGGACATGACCAACCATGGGATCATGCGGTGGTGAAGTATATGAGTGGTAGTGATTTGTCATAACCCCAAATTTTCACAAAAATTTAAAATTTTTGAGTTAACAATAAATGCTATAACGTGCGGTTTTACTAACAGCTAACAGTTGGCATAAAGAAACAATTAAGTGATTGGTTTAACTAAATTCTAAAATAACTTAATAGTTTATTTTTCTTGTGAAAATATCATCATATGCAGTGAGTGTTAATGTACGGAGGAAACTACATTTAAGTTTTTAAAACTCGACGTTTCGATCTCTTTCTGAGATCATCCCCAGGAGTGCTTCCACAAAAGGCAACGAGAGACGAGAGAGCTGTTTATAAATATTGTTATGTGGAGGTTATTATTAGGTTAAGTTAAATGTCGGTTTTTGGGAAACGGATAAATTCTAGAAATTTTTTTTTTTTTTTTTAAAGGAAAGAGGTTAAAGTCAAAGCTTTTTATTAATTTTAATTGCAAGAAAGAAGCTAAAATTTTAATTATTAAAGCCTAGATTTTAATTTCTAAGATAATAATGTCAATTATTCTTTTAAAAATTAAAATTAAGGTTTCACTTTAATAACTTCAAAAGAGATGGTGAACTCAATTAGTTTTAATTTAAAAATTAAAACAAATTTTAATTTTAAAAATTAAAATTAAAATTTTTAATTTTGGAAGAGTTAAAATCAATTTAACTCTTAAAATTTTTAAATTTAATAAAAATAAAATAAATTTTACTTTTAGTTTTTATTTTAATTTTCAAAGGAATTAATTAAATTTTTTAATTTTTAATTGTAAGAGGAGCAAGGAGGGTCTACATTAAGATGGGAACTTTTTCACTTTAAGAAAAAGACAAGGCAGAGAGAAGAGGAGAACTAAGGCAAGGTTTACCCTAAGATACACGAGTAAAGGTAAAGGAAAAAAGGGGGGGGAGAGGGTTTTTTAACTTTGATAAGGAAACTTGGTTTAAGGTGGACAAGAGCAACAGGCCAAGTGGGGGAGAAAGTTTTAATTGGTCTGCTGGGGTTTCTTGAAGGGAGCAATTTTGAGAGAATGGAGAAGGGGTAGCCACGAGTCACTAAGTTTCTTTCCATCCTCTCTGTTTAAGCAATTGTTAGTCATGTTGATTTCTATCTTTTCCCTTATTTTGTGCTTAATTAGGTTGTCTTCTTTAGCAACGACCTTAGCGTTTTAAAGACATATGTGGTGTTGGGTAAGGTGTGCATGTTCTGCAAGAGCAGATCTCTTGTGTCTATCATGTCTAAGATCGGCCATATGCTCTTTAATTCTTGTCTCTATGGATCTTCCTGTTTCTCCGATATAGGCTTTGTTACAGGAACAAGGGATTGAGTAGACTCCTTTAAAGTACTTGGGATCTATGGGGTCTTTAAGAGAATCTACCATTTTCTTTATAGAGTTGGGAGGGGTAAATAAGACTTTGAAACCTTTTCTCCTTAGGGTTTTGGACAGCCTATCGGTGGTTCCTTTTATATATGGGAGGAAGACCCTTTTTTAATCTTCCTTGTTTTGGTTAGTTTCTTTATTCACAAGAGTTTTATTATCCTTATTCAACTTGATTTTAGAAATTGTCTTCTTTATCTATGTGTTATCATATCCGTTCAATCTAAACACTTGGTGTAGGTGTTCTAATTCTTGGTTAATGAGGTCAGTGTCTGCAATCCTTTGAAAATTAAAATAAAAACTAAAAGTAAAATTAATTTTATTTTTATTAAATTTAAAAATTTTAAGAGTTAAATTGATTTTAACTCTTCCAAAATTAAAAATTTTAATTTTAATTTTTAAAATTAAAAATTTTAATTTTAATTTTTAAAATTAAAATTTGTTTTAATTTTTAAATTAAAACTAATTGAGTTCACCATCTCTTTTGAAGTTATTAAAGTGAAACCTTAATTTTAATTTTTAAAAGAATAATTGACATTATTATCTTAGAAATTAAAATCTAGGCTTTAATAATTAAAATTATAGCTTCTTTCTTGCAATTAAAATTAATAAAAAGCTTTGACTTTAACCTCTTTCCTTTAAAAAAAAAAAAAAATTTCTAGAATTTATCCGTTTCCCAAAAACCGACATTTAGCTTAACCTAATAATAACCTCCACATAACAATATTTATAAACAGCTCTCTGGTCTCTCGTTGCCTTTTGTGGAAGCACTCCTGAGGATGATCTCAGAAAGAGATCGAAACGTCGAGTTTTAAAAACTTAAATGCAGTTTATTTTTCGTCGCAAGATTAAAATATTTTTGTGTGCTATTTGCTTCAGTTCAATGATTAGTTCTTTTATGTCAATAGGTGGAATCTACTTTTGAATCCAGGGCTTACTTAGCATTCATGCTAACGTATATGAATACTGTTTCTTACAGGTTTTTTATAGGTATGATTGATCGAGTATATTTTTAAAAGATCTTTTAATGTCAGCAGTATTTTGTTTGCAAATTAAAAAGCTTAGAACAATAAGCTGCTAAACACTAGACAGCTCCTGTAAGGTAAAATCATTTGATTTTAATAAGTTGTTCAATTAATCAAGCTTGGAAATAAGTAACGACAGTACAGCATATTTGCGACTCTAACACTAGAATCTCAATTACAAGTATTTCTACATTAGTCTAAGTAATTTGTAATACTTATAAACATTGTTTTTGACAATATTTTTGCAATAGTATCTTGTCTTGCCTGCATATTTATTGTTCCTTAAATTATTTCTATAAGATACTTACAGCCTATTATCTTATGTACACTAAAAACCTTTGAGTATAGAATCTATGATCATCATACCCTTCTACAAGAGCTTATGGTTACCACTACTTTATTCCCAAGTCTAGCTCTGTGTTCTATTAACTTTTGAGTTTAATAGGATCGTTCCTATTCCAATTATCAGTTTTACCTCTGTAATTATCTTACTGTCCACTAGACATTTTGCATGAGCATAAAGCCAAGTTGAGTATACTCCCAAGTATAATCAAAGTAATGTCACATAAACTATGTGACAGAATTTTGTGATAATATTCTTATCTTCAGCTTTGTACTACTTCACAGTTTCGATGCTATTTGAGTTATCAGTTCAATTACCTTCCGTAGATAAGCATAATTGATTTGTTCGATGAACATTCAATCTACCAAAAGTTTGTTATTATAATGTACTTACATCTAGCCTTTAACTTCTATTGCATTATTACAAGATGCTATCTATAAGTTTTAGAATTGTAATATTCCTAAGGCAAAAGAGTTTACTATGCATAAGCTATAGTTTAACTTGCTACTAGAGACACTATAGTCATGCCATAGCTAACATGCACTCTTTTTATAACTATACTAAAGACTTAAAATTTAACCTCTTCTATAAACAAAACATATATCACATGATTTCATTCTTCTCAAGATAATGTTTAGAGTATAGTTGTGCCACCAAATATAATCGTTATGGTAAAGTTTATTATGTGATAATATTATGTCGTAGGTAGTAAGGGTTTATGCTTAATCCAAATCGGGCTTATATTTATGATTTATACATGACACAATGCTTGGTCAATGTAATCCCTCCACGATGATAAACTAGTGATTAGGTTAATATAATACACGGTGCTATTGATTAGTGAATTGTTTACGAATTATTGAATTGTCAAATTATGGTTTAACCCACACTGCAATGAACAAATAATTGATATAATTCTTCCATGCAGGAACTATAGGACATGACCCTCGCTGCATGGATAAATTTGTGGCTATGTGGTTGAATTCTATCCACATCTAGAAAATATATAATGTACTGGAAACCTAACTCAACATATTCTTGTTTCGCAGTTCATGGTGGCTCTAGGGTTGCTTGGCTTGTCTCCCATGGTGGCCATCCTTCTCCTGGTTACTGTTGCCTTATACCTTGACTCCATGTTGCCTCCGTTCTCTAGTGTGTGGTTTTAAATGCTGGTTCTTTTTCTGCAAAATGTGGAGTTATCCTTCCTGCTACCTT
This sequence comes from Pseudotsuga menziesii, assembly GCA_001517045.1. NCBI lineage: Eukaryota > Viridiplantae > Streptophyta > Pinopsida > Pinales > Pinaceae > Pseudotsuga > Pseudotsuga menziesii. The sequence goes on from LPNX010701586.1 coordinate 515,509, forward strand.
TGTCTCACTGCCTATGAAACCTTCTTCCAAAGCCCGTGTATGTAGCTTGGTGATTGCTTCAGTTTTCCTTCTCGGCTCTTCATAGCCCGTTAATGTGTAAATTTTTTCAGGGTTTTCGGTTTACCCACTGCACCGTCTATAGGTGACAGTGCTTTGTGAAGCGGTTTGCCATACTCCCAATGACAAGTAATTTCAAAATGAAACTTTATTTCATTTACTGCAAGTTTAATAGAATACTTTCATTGACAGGGGTTTAAGTTGCTGCAGGTGCTCGTTGAAGTGAAGCTTGTACAAGGGATAAGAAGACAGCCCTTGTAACGGTCGTGGCTCGTGGTTCAAACTTGGGTAAGCCCCGTGGTCTGAAAGATGGGTTCTCCCTTATTTAAAGTTAGGGTGGTCATTGGACTCGCTCGGGGTTTGAAAACCATTTCTCATCTTGTCACGAGTTATGTTATCCTTTTTACCATTTTATAGGTTGTTTGGAAGAATATTTAAATTCAAACCCTTGATAGGGTGGATGAAAATTGGATTGTGCACAATAAATAGTCGAAGTTTGGCTTTGCAGTCGGTTTAGGTTGTAAAATTTGTAAAGGTAGTTTCGCTGCAACTTGTTTTGGTTGTTAGGAGCTTATGCTATACTCTATGTAATTTAGGGTTTTTACCCTTCCTGAATATTAATGAATTTTAAACTCAGTTGAGTATTTTGTAAGGGTTTTTAAAATTAAAGTTTAAGGCTAATCCTTACAGCCGTGATGTAAATCTTGTTTGTTTTGATGGAAGTCACAGGTTAGGGTTTAACCTGTAAAACCCTTGTTTGGTTTATATTACTCTTATGATAATAATTACATTGTTTCTCTATTTGATTCTATCTATCCTTAAAGGACTGTGAGTGGATTATTTGACTATTTAATGATGATTACATAATTGATATGAATGTTGGTTCCGTTACCATTAACTTTAACATAATGTCTGGGAATAAAATCAAAATAAGATAACATTATTTTACAAAATTGGGGCATGTGACATACACACCCCATTAGAATATAACATCATCCTCGATGTTATTTATTCTTCATCCTCTGAAGTCCCCTAGAACAGAATTGGATATGCATCTTTCATCTTACTTTCCAATTCCCGGGTGGCTTCTTCAGGACTAAGGTTCTTCCATTGCACCTTCACCTGTCCAGTGGTGCAATTCCAAAGTGTAATTTCCCTCCTCCTGAGGATACAGTCCGGTTCCACCAGAAATTATCCTTTTGGTTCCACCTGTAGAACATTCCAATTAATCACATGAGTAGCATCATGAACATATTTATTTAAAACAGAAATTTGAAAAACATTATGTACTCTTAATTTAGGTGGTAATGCTAATTGATAAGCTACTTGACCAATCCTAGACAAAATTTCAAATAGACCACAGTAACGAGGTACTAATTTTGCACAACTCCCCAGTTTTAGAGAGATCTTCTTGGGCCTTACCTTGATGAAAACATGTTCACCTACATGGAACTCCTTTGGAGTTCTTTTCAAGTATGCTTGACTTTTCTGCCGATCCTGTGCCACTTTTAAATTTCCCTGCACTTGTTTCACAATTTCCTCCATTTCTTTCAACAATTTTGGACCTAATACAAATCTATCTACTGGATTACTCCAAGAGATAGGAGTATTACATTTTTGTTCGTATAAAATTTCAAATGGACTGAATTTAGCTGATGTCTGATAATTATTATTATATGCAAATTCTACTAGATGTAAATAGTCCTCCCACTTACCTGGTTGATCTTTCACATACATTCTCAATAAATCTTCTAGTACTTGGTTTACCCTTTCAGTTTGTCCATCTGTTTGAGGATGGAAAGAAGAACTGAAATTCAATGTTGTATTTAATCCTTTAAACAAGGACTTCCAAAATTTTCCTATGAACTTAAGATCCCTGTCTGAGATTATGACTTTTGGTACTCCATGTAATCAAAAAATCTGCTTTAGAAAAATATCAGCTATATTGGCAGCCTTGTAAGTAGTTTTAACAGGTATAAAATGAGCTGCCTTACTTAACTTATCAACCACTACCATAATAGAGTCATTCTGATTCTAATTTTTAGGTAGTCCAGTAATAAATTCTAGACTAATCACTTCCCATTTCCAGCTAGGGATAGGTAAAGTCTATAGCAAACTAGCTAGGTGTTGGTGTTCAGTTTTTACCTGTTGACATTCTAAACGCCTTGCAATATATTCAGCTACTTTAGTTTTCATATTTGGCCAAAAATACTCTTTATTAGCATGGTTATAGTCTTTTGATAACCTGGATGACCTAAATATGGTGTTTTATGGATTTCATCTAGAATTAATAGCTTGACCTTAGGTACGTTAGGTATATACAGTTTATCTTTATACAGTAAAAATTCTTTTTCATTTAAACTATAACATTTTATTAAGTTTTCTGTGGGGTTTTCCTCAGCTTTAGTTTGCAATTTCTAATAAATTTCATCTTGTTTTACCCCTTCTTCAAGCTATTCATCTAAGTCTGAAATGTAAGTGCTGATTGCTATTGCAAAATTCAGCCTTGCGTTCCTACTTAATGCATCAGCAACTTTATTTTCTTTACCTTTTATATGCTGGATTTCAAAATCATACTCGCTTAAAAAAGCTAACCACCTAGCTTGTCTAGCATTTAAATTAGGATGATCTAAAAGATATTTCAATCCTTTATTATCAATTATTAAAACAATTTTTTTGCTGATTAAGTGGTGTCGCCACATATTTAAGGCGTGTATCATAGCTGCTAGTTCCAGATCATATGTTGAGTAATTATTTTCGTGAATTTTTAACTTTCTAGACTCATAGGCAATAACATGCCCTTCTTGAGTCAAAACACCACCTAAGCCTTCATTACAAGCATCAGTGCATACTACAAACTCTTTATTAGGATATACTATTCTTAAAATAGGTGCACTAGTTAATAAATTTTTTAACTTCTTAAAACTTTCTTCACATTTCTGGTTCCAGTCGAACTTCTTTCCTTTCTTTTGCAAGGAAGTTATCGGATTGGCTATCCTCAAAAAACCTTCAATGAACCTCCGGTAGTAACCGGTAATGCCCATGAAAGATCTAACATCCGTCACATCTTTAGGAACCGACCAATCTTTGATTTCCTGTATCTTTCCAGGATCTACGCAAATTCCTTCCTTGGTCACTACGTGACCTAAATGCTAAATCTTATCCTTAAAGAAGTCACACTTACTAAACTTTGCGAAGAGTTGATGTTCTCGCAACTCTTGCAAAACAATTTTTAGATGTTCTTTATGTTCTTCAATTTTTAAATAGATTAGGGTGTCTTCAATAAACATGACCATAAACTTATCTAAATACTTTTGCATTATGCTATTCATTAAACACATGAAGACAGCTAGAGCATTAGTAAGCCCGAATGGCATTACGACAAATTCTTAGTGACCATATCTTGTTCTAAAGGCTATCTTGAAGATGTCTTCATCTTTAATCCTCACTTGATGATATCCTGACCTTAAATCTATCTTCGAAAACACCATGGCTCCACGTGGTTGATCAAATAGATCATCTATGCAGGGCAACGGATATCGATTTTTATAGTCATCTTGTTTAGCTGATGGTAGTCTATGTATAATCGCATAGTTCTGTCTTTCTTTTTAACAAAGATGACTGGTGCCACCCAGGGAGACACACTTGGCTGAATATACTTTTTATCAATTAACTGTTTTAATTGCAATTTTAACTCATTAAGTTCTAATATGTTCATTCGGTAAGGGGCCTTTGAGCTAGGCACTGCACCTGGTACCAGCTCAATGGTGAAATCCAATTCCCTTTTCAGAGGTAATCCCAGAATTTATTCTGGGAATACATCAACATATTCTTTTAAAACAGGGATGTCTTCTATTTTTAACTTGTCTATTTTAATTTTACTTTCTTCATCGGTAATTGTTACAGCATAAGATTTACATCATTTTCTAATAGCTCTTACCATAGTTTTTCTAGTAATACCCTTAACATTTATTGGTTGTTCATCACTGTTTAAGCATGTGAAAGTTTTATCGTAATAGTTTAAAATTACTCTATGTTGTTCTAACCATTCCATACCAATCAGCAAATCATATGAGCCAAGTGGCAAAACATTAAGTTTAATAACAATTTCAAATTTATCCATAAGTAAAGCACATTCTTTCACAAAGCAAGTTACTTTTCTTTTAGCCCCAGTGGCTAATTGAACTAACCATGAATTCTCAAACTTATCGACAGATAACTTACATTTTTCCACTATCTGAGGTGCAATATAACTAAGACTAGCTCCTGGATCAATTAAAATAGTTACAGGGGTTTGATGAATCATGCCTTCTACTTCCACCATGGAAGTCTGATATTCAGCTTGTCGATTCTCCAAGGCTGTGTTAATTCTGGGCATGCTCCTTGCTAGTTCCCCAACGGTCATCTCCTCATGTACGGTATGAATGTTGCTAACAGTATTCTTCCGGTTTGGATAGACTGAAGCATAGTGCGGGTCATTACATTCCCAGCACTTGACAGGCTCTTTACACTCAAAACTCTTGGTAAAATTTTCATGATTATTTGTAGTTTCTTTACCCTTAAAATTGTTCTGATTGTTGGGTGTAGTATTCCTATTTTCTTGAAAATTCTTGTTGTTAGAATAGTTTTTTGCCTTATTATTCTTGAAATTCTTGTTAGGCACAAAATCCTTCTTCTTAAATTTGGACTGATTATTATTTTTCTTAGCCTTCCAGTTGGCCAAGATTTCTTTCTTTCGATTCTGCTCAAAACAAAAGTTATCCTTCCTCGTAGCTTCCTCCAAGGTCTTTTGGTTATCATATTCAATTCTATTTAATATGATATGGTAGACAACTAAGGAATTGCTGTACTTTTGGTTTCTCGTCTACTAGGTAGGGTACATACCTAAGTAGACTTAAGAATTTTCTGTTCAGATCCTTCATTGTCATTGAACCTAACTTTAGTTCATAAAACTCCTTAGCTCTTTCCTCGTAATACTGATCAGACAGGAATTTCTTTTTAAAACACCGCTTAAAGGTACTCTAGTTAACTTCTTTCTCTTTTATACCTTTAACTCTCTTCAAGTCCTACCACCAAATATCAGCCTTTCCTGAGAGGTTATATATGGCCACCCTAGCCTTTAACTGGTTAGAATAATTATATATTTGGAAGTACTTCTTCATCCCGGACAACCAGGACTCAGCTTCCTCCCCCTTCTCAGTTTCTCCGTTAAAGGTTGGTGGTTTTATCTTTTTGAATTCCCCTGAGATTTCCTCATAAGGTTTCTATTTTCTCTTCTTGATGTACAGATCATCATCACTACTGTTACTAGTAGTATGGTAACTTTGTCGTTCACCAAACACTTCTGATGATGAACTACTTTAAGTTTTTGTATGCTTCAACTTTTTAGATTTTCTTGGATGACTAGCATCTTCAGATTCTGACCCTCTACCCCTTCCTTCGGTTTGAAACTTTTCCATTAGGATCTGATTCAGCTCCTCTTGAGCCCTCAGAATCCTTTCATTCTCTTTCTTTACAGACTCCATTTCAGTTTTCAAATCTTTTACAATCTGTAATAGCTCTAAGGAATTTGTAGTTACATCCTCTGGTATAGGATATTTGGGTAAATTTCTTGTTTCTGTAGCTGGAGACTCCTCCTGTGCATACTCTCCCAGCCTTTCCATACCTTCCTGTTAAACTTCAGAAAAAGACAATTCTCTATTGAACAACATTTAAAAATAAAATACATTAGCATAATAATTTAATTTACTGTTTTATGAAATCTAGTTGGGCTGCATCAAGGCCTAGAGTTTGAACCTTGTGCTCTAATACCACATGTCATAACCCTAAATTTTCAAAAAAATTAAAATTTTTGAGTTAACAATAAATGCTATAACCTGCGGTTTTACTAACAGCTAACGGTTCGCATAAAGAAATATATAAGTAATTGGTTTCACTTAATTCTAAAATAACTTAACAGTTTATTTTTCGTAGCAAGATTAAAATATTTTTGTGTGCTATTTGCTTCAGTTCACTAATTAGTTCTTTTATGTTAGTAGGTGGAATCTACTTTTGAATCTGGGGCTTACTTAGCATTAGTGCTAATGTAGATGAATACTGTTTCTTACAGGTTTTTTTACAAGTATGATCGATCGAGTATATTTTTAAAAGATCTTTTAATGTCAGCAGTATTTTGTTTGCAAATTAAAAAGCTTAGAACAATAAGCTGCTAAACACTAGACAACTTCTGTAAGGTAAAATCATTTGATTTTCATCGGTTGTTCAAGTAATCAAGCTTGGAAATAAGTAATGACAGTACAACATATTTGCGACTCTAACACTAGAATCTTAGTTACAAGTATTTCTACATTAGTTAAAGTAATTTGTAATACTTATAAACATTGTTTTTGACAATATTTTTGCAATAGTATCTTGTCTTGCCTGTATATTTGTTTTTCCTTAAATTATTTCTGTAAGATACTTATAGCCTATTATCTTATGTACAGTAAAAACCTTTGAGTGTAGAATCTATGACCATCATACCCTTCTACAAGAGCTTATGGTTACCACTACTTTATTCCCAAGTCTAGCTCTGTGTTCTATTAACTTTTGAGTTTAATAGGATCGTTCCTATTCCAATTATCAATTTTACCTCTGTAATTATCGTACTGTCCACTAGACATTTTGCATGCGCATAAATCCAAGTTGAGTATACTCCCAAGTATTATCAATGTAATGTCGCATAAACTATGTGACAGAATTTTGTGATAATATTCTTATGTTCAGCTTTGTACTACTTCACAGTTTCGATGCTATTTGAGTTATCAGTTCAATTACCTTTCGTAGATAAGCATAATTGATTTGTTCGATGAACATTCAATCTACCAAAAGTTTGTTATTATAACGTACTTACATCTAGCCTTTAACTTCTATTGCATTATTACAAGATGTTATCTATAAGTTTTAGACTTGTAATATTCCTAAGGCAAAAGAGTTTACTATGCATAAGCTATAGTTTAACTTGCTACTAGAGACACTATAGTCATGCCATAGCTAACATGCACTCTTTTTATAACTATACTAAAGACTTAAAATTTAACCTATTCTATAAACAAAACATATATCACATGATTTCATTCTTCTCAAAATAATGTTTAGAGTATAGTTGTGCCACCAAATATAATTGTTATGGTAAAGTTTATTATGTGATAATATTATGTCATTGGTAGTAAGGGTTTATGCTTAATCCAAATCAAGCTTATATTTATGATTTATACGTGACACAATGCTTGGTCAACGTAATCCCTCCACAATGATAAACTGGTGATTAGGTTAATATAATACACGGTGCTATTGATTAGTGAATTGTTTACGAATTATTGGGTTGTCATTATGGTTTAACCCACGCTGCAATGAACAAATAATTGACATAATGCTTCCATGCAGGAACTATAGGAAATGACCCTGGCTGCATGGATAAATTTGTGGCTACATGGTTGAATTTTGTCCACATCTGGAAAATATATAATGTACTGGAAACCTAACTCAACATATTCTTGTTCTGCAGTTCACGCTGTCTCTAGGGTTGCTTGACTTGTCTCCCATGGTGGCTGTCACTCTCCTGGTTATTGTTGCCTTATACCTTGACTTTGTGTTGCCTCCATTCTCCAGTGTGTGCTTCTAAATGCTGGTTCTTTTTCTGCAAAATGTGGAGTTATCCTTCCTGCTATCTTTGTCTCACTGCCTATGAAACCTTCTTCCAAAGCCCTTGTAGCTTGGTGATTGCTTCAGTTTTTCTTCTCGGCTCTTCGTAGCCCACTACTATGTGAGGTTTTTGAGGGTTGTTGGTTTCCCCACTGCACCATCTATAGGTGACAGTGCTTTGTGAAGCGGCCTACATACTCCTAGTGACAAGTAATTTCAAAATGAAACTTTCTTTCATTTACTGCAAGTTTATATAGAATACTTTCAAACTTTAACACGTAAGATAATTTACTGACAGGTGTTTACACTTGCTACAGGTGCTCGTTGTTAAATTTGAGCATATAGATCTGTAGACAAACACACGACTCACAAAGAATATCTCACAATTTACTCAGCCATTAAAGAATGAAACAGTGCAAAAGGCTTGCAGCTGTGAATGCTTTCATTAATCAAAAAATTAATCCAGATAATAATTACAATGATGTAAAATGGCTTTAATAGCCACAAGCAATTCGAATCCACATGAGGAAGTTCGAATTGATGACTCTACTTGACTGTAGGTAACCAAGACTTGTCTAAATCACAATTGGAGTTCTAAAACACAACTAACTGTTACATTTAGTATTAAACAATGGTTAACTGACTGTGGTAGGTGAGAAAAATGCCCCACATGTGTGCAATTAATTAAACCATTATTTAACTGAATGTAGAGAGCTATAACTGAATGTAAATGACTCCTAACTTGGCTTGACTAGTCATCAACTGAAGTTAACTGACCTTGGTTGGTTTCGGCACTCCCAGTTGCTTCCTAAATTGTAGGGATTGATCTAGGAGACTCCTAAACTTATGCAATCAAGTGCAATAAGTGGCAGTGAGCCTCAATTAGTGTTCCCACACTTTGGTAACTGAAACATGTGCCCCAATTAGGTTAAGTTTAACCAATGGTGCTAATGACTATAAATAGACTGGATGGACTCCCGATTTAGACATATGACCAAATTTGGACAAGGGAGGATTAATAATCCTAACACCCCCCCTGAATGATAACTTGGACAAACTGTGGTCCCTGGTAACTAAGACCATAGGTTACCCATTACATCAAGTAAAGTAAAGTAACTACTCAAAAATAAGGTGCTTGGGGAAAAACCATATGGGAAAAAAAAACCCCCTTCTAATTAAGCAGGTAGAATCAGGATCAATCTGGTTCTTCTGTGCACAGGTATCCTGGGGCCTGGCATGTGAACCTCTCCATCAATCAGAAATATAGACAGCTGTCGGATGAAGACTGGACCCATGTAGAGCAACTGAAGTCAACTGAAAAGTGAGGAACGGTTCTTGAGAATTCAGAGAATGTGAAGAACACTCAAGAAACTGATATGTTTCAGCCATGAACAGCAAACCATGAGTGGTAAGAACAGCCCCAAGTGTTAGGAGCAGGTGTCCAGGCGGATGCAGAAAATCTTCCTCTTTACTAGTTCTGTGAGAAGATGAGCATGTGATCAATGGTAGAGAAGCACTGGGACTGTTGAGAGCGAATGCTGGAGCTCCATAGTCTGATATAGCTTCTGAAATAGATAATGAATCACATAATAAAATATCAGCAACCTCATATGAGGAAACTAACACCAAATCCCCATCAACAGTTTTGAAGAGAAAGTGCGGTACTTGATTTTTCAGACCGGAATTGGTGAGAGCAGCTACAAGCATGACTGAATGCTTTTGAATTTTAAAATATGAACCGAATAATATCAGATCAGAAAGTAAATCAGATCTAAAAAGGTTCAAAACAGATCCAAAACTATGAAATGGAATCAAATCCCCAGCAGTAGTTTTGTAGTAGACTTGCGGTACTTGTTTCTTCACACCGTTGATGAGAACAGCTACAAGCAGTACTGAAAGATTATGAATTTGATATATTAAACCAAGAAATATCAGATCAGATCTAAATAATATCATATTAGATCCAATAATTTTAATATCAGATTCAAATAAATGGTTAACCGTGACGGTCGATGCACAGCTTTTTTCTTCTTCAAAATTCTGAATTTTGGTGCATGCAATCCTACAGGAGTTTGCTGGAAACACTAGATCATGGGGAGTGAATGGATCACTCTGGTAATCTGATATTTCTTCCAAAATATCCAAGGTATCACATATTTGCACACCAGCAGCAACATTAGAGGGAGAAAAATCAAATTTCTCTTCACTTTCGGAAGCAATTACTAGTAAATTTTGCACAGAATTTAAAGGAAAATCACCGGTGAATGTTTGAATGGAAGTGCAGCAGAATTTTTCTTCAATATCAGAGATTTGAATGTATTCTTCTATTTCATCAATATGAGAATATGAGATATCATAGATCTCATGAACTTCCGGAGCATCAGGAGAAGGAGTCACTGCATAGAAACTGTCTTCAATTCGAATTGACTGTGTAGAAGCTTCTGCTTCTTCTTTATCTTGAACAACTTCATCAGAGAGAGTGGAGGCCGAGATTTTTGGATCAAGGATGCTTATGGTGCTGGATGTGCTCCATATGCTATCAATTCCAAAGGTTCTATCCAATCTTGTCCAGAGTTCCTTTAGACCTTGTCTCATCAGAGATGAAATCATTTCGAAGTTGTACCTGCAAAACAAAAAAAATGATCCAGTAGGAGATCTGAGGAGGAGAAGTGCCTTGTCCGCCGAGGCTCTGATACCATGTTAAATTTGAGCATATACATCTGTAGACAAACACAAAACTCACAAATAAGATCTCACAATTTACTCAGCCATTGAAGAATGAAACAGTGCAAAAGGCTTGCAGCTGTGAATGCTTTCATTAATCAAAAAAGTAATCCAGATAATAATTACAATGATGTAAAATGGCTTTAATAGCCACAAGCAATTCAAATCCACATGAGGAAGTTCGAATTGATGACTCTACTTGACTGTAGGTAACCAAGACTTGTCTAAATCACAATTGGAGTTCTAAAACACAACTAACTGTTACATTTAGTATTAAATAATGGTTAACTGACTGTGGTAGGTGAGAAAAACGCCCCACATGTGTGCAATTAATTAAACCATTATTTAACTGAATGTAGAGAGCTAGAATTGAATGTAACTGACTCCTAACTTGGCTTGACTAGTCATCAACTGAAGTTAACTGACCTTGGTTGGTTTCGGCACTCCCAGTTGCTTCCTAAATTGTAGGGATTGATCTAGGATACTCCTAAACTTATGCAATCAAGTGCAATAAGTGGCAGTGAGCCTCAATTAGTGTTCCCACACTTTGGCAACTGAAACATGTGCCCCAATTAGGTTAAGTTTAACCAATGGTGCTAATGACTATAAATAGACTGGATGGACTCCCGATTTAGACATGACTCCCGATTTAGGCATATTACCAAATTTGGACAAGGGAGGATTAATAATCCTAACACTCGTTGAAGTGAAGCTTGTACAAGGGATAAGAAGATAACCCTTGCAACAGTCGTGGCTTGTGGTTCAAACTCGGGTAAGCCCCATGGTCTAAAAGATGGGTTCTCCCTTATTTGAAGTTAGGGTGGTCGTTGGACTAGCCCAGGGTTTGAAAACCCTTTCTCGTCTTGTCACGAGTTATGTTATGCTTTTTACCATTTTACAGGTTGTTTGGAAGAATACTTAAATTCAAACCCTTGATAGGGTGGATGCAAATTGGATTGTGCATAGTAAATAGTCGAAGTTTGGCTTCGCAGTCAGTTTAGGTTGTAAAATTTGTAGAGGTAGTTTTGATGCAACTTGTTTTGGTTGTTAGGAGCTTATGCTATACTCTATGTAATTTAGGGTTTTTACCCTTCCTGAATATTAATGAAGTTTAAACTTAGTTGAGTATTTTGTAAGGGTTTTATAAATTAAAGTTTCAGGATGATCCTTACAATCGTGATGTAAATCTTGTTTGTTTTGATGGAAGTCACAGGTTAGGGTTTAACCTGTAAAACCCTTATTTGGTTTATATTACTCTTATGATAATAATTACATTGTTTCTCTATTTGATTATATCTGTCCTTAAAGGACTGTGAGTGGATTATTTGACTATTTAATGATGATTACATAATTGATATGAATTTGGTTATTATGTCTATACTTGTAATATAATAGTTTTTTTGAAGGGTTTGAACCCCGACATTTAGATGTATACTGTTATTAATAGACTCTGTTTCATTTGTAAATGCATTTACACCTGTTAATCGGTAATGCAATTTATGTTTTTGTTACATAACAATTTTAGTCAGTAGTTTTAATAGAATTAACCTGTGTATAACCTAGGTTACTACAGTATTAAAAAAAATATCTATAATTTTCGCTCAGTACTTGAGCTAGGGTTTACTCCCTTTTAACTTAAATAGGATATTAATTCCTATGTTGTTATCTTGTAAATTTTATTACTGTTGTACAGTTTTTCTTCAATTTGTTTTTTTTATAATTATTAATTTCTAAATATCATTGTTTAATGATAATAATAATAATATTTGTATGTATAATATTATTATCTATGTATGATATCTATTCTTCAGTTTATATTGGTTCTTATTTGTATAAAGATTACGACTGAAAGCAGTCTGTAATATTTGTGTTATTTAATTCAATTGTTTCTGTAGTCTTATTTAGAAAAATAAAAAGAACTTTCTTACCTGTCAGTATTATTTATATTTACACTGTCTGCAAAAGTATAAGGATAGTTTATAATATTAACTTAAACCCTAAGTTACTACTGTCCTTTAGCTATTAAAGCTAAGAAAGGAATACTGTAACCTTTATCATATTATTATCTATAGTTCAAATAGATACAGGAAGATTATTTGTCACTAAAAGAAGAAGATAAGCTATCTGTATTATCTTTCTATCTTTTCTTAACATAAACTAATAACTTTCAACTGATAAAACTAATTCTTCTATTTCAATGTAAAAGTACAGTTTTTAGAAATAGAAACTGTGTAAAGAAATAATGTATATAGTCATACACACTAATGTCAATCAGTAATATAAGTCTTGTTCTGTACCAACATGTTATTTACACAATCTATATTTGACAACATGTCTACAAAACAATTTCATTTACTTTTTAGAAAATAACTATCTACTGAGAAGTAACATTTCATTACTCTGAAAACATAAATATTCGATTCATTCATATTCCTATCATAATTTATTTACTTAAACACACTACCTGTGCTAGAGTATGATCTGGATTACTCCAGATGGGGAAAAACACAGGTAGGATTTATCTTTCATCACAGTATAGATTCAGTCTAGAATAACTAAGAGATTTCAACACAACATAACATATCATTATTCATTAATTGCTCACACACAGATATAAACTATAACACAGGAATTAAAAGATAATGGAACCTGTCTTTAAAGTTGGATGACAACAGCAATGGGAGGCCATTCCTCCCTACCAACTCCTGGAGAGCGCTCAAACAACGACTTCTTAGGACCCCCGAGCCTGTTCTGGTCTCCTTGGATGGAACTAGATGGGGAAATCAACAAAGTACCAGTCCTGAGACTCAATACCAACTCTGCATACTGCAGTAAGATCTTTCAGCTGCAAAACTGTACTAGAACAACTTCCTACAATTTACCCCTCAAACACCTTCCTTCCAATTTCCCTTTCCCAATGAATTCCTTGAAGTGCATTCACCTAAATGATTCTTCTCCTGGAATGAGTAGCCTTAGCTCTCTACATTGGGCATTTTTAATAAGATTGCCTAGGTATTTTTGGGTTAGTTGTCATTAATTGAGCCACCTTCTCTGATCCCACTTTCTTGGGGGATCATGACCCCAAATGTAGGGAAGTTGCCACCTGCAACATAGGAAGTGTTTGAGGATGCTGCCACTTGTCTTTTTTTTCTCCACCTAGTTCCTTCCACCAACTTGACCAGTAACACTCTTTTTAACACCTCTCCCAAGCTGTTGTCTCCACTTTTATTTATTTAAAATTAAATATTCAGAATTACATTCCACATCCTTGACTTTGTTGAGTCATCAGTTTCCACTTAGCATTAAATTTAACATAATGTCTGGGAATAAAATCAAAATAAGATAACATTATTTTACAAAATTGGGGCATGTGACATGATTGGTCTCAAACATGACTCTATTAGAAAAAGAAACTAGAGAGAGAAAATGATGTTGACTAGCGATGTGGAGAAAATGGTCTAAATAATGGAACTGTGGTGACTTCCCATGAAGGTTGGAAAAGTGCCTCCTAGGAGAAATGGTGGAGAAGTGATGTAAGAGAAAATGTGGGCTATGAAAAGGCTCAAACATATGACTAAAACTACGTGTGTAAATAGATATATCTCAACAAAAGTAACACTTAGGCCAACAAAACACTCTAAATATCTACTCCAATCCTTTTTCATAGCAAGAAAGTCACAAAAAACGTCCAAAAATCCACAAGAAGCACTACATATAAATAAAAAGACTCGATAATCTATGAGGTATGAGAGCATGTAAAACCCTAACTAAATAGTTTTAATCCCTCACAAACAGTATCATCTACAGGGTGATGAAATCCGTAGTCAAGCAATATGGCTTAGAAGACTAAAGTGGCTAAGGGATATCCCCCTACTAAGAGGGATCCTAGGTAAAATATCCCTAGAATAATGTTAACTAGGATAACCCATTCATGAGACATATGGAGAGGTAAATACATTGCTTCAGCCCTTGGACCGTTACACCCCTCGTATGGTGGATTGGCATTGCAACATAGACTATGAGCAAGTTTCCTTCAAAACTAAGTGGAGAGAGGCATTCCACCTAGCCTTGTGGAACCAGTATTGTGACGTTTCCTCCTGAGGGAGAGGCCTTCTGAAAAATTGGTCAACAACTATGTCTCATATGTGAATGGAAAAGGGGGATTATTGTGGATGTTTGAGAAAAATATGATAAGCTTGAACTTTAAAATTTTTATCAATCAATCTCAACACATATTTATCTCATAAATCAGCCACATGTGAATCTCATAAATATATCGGCCACATGTAAATCTCACAAATACATCAGCCACATAAATCATCTTCATAAATCAACCATATAAATCATCTTCATAAATCAATCATATAAATCAATCAACCATAAGATACAAGATACACCTAGAGAAAGCCCTCCAAACATGGAGGATGAAAAAACTAGAAATTATTTGAGTATGATAGATATATTTGCAGAGGATGGTTTACAACACATAAGCATATTTCCTAATAAGAGATATCACCACAACAGTAGAGAAGAGAGATCCAATGTAACCCTGCAAAAACAACTATATGTAATTGTATTGAACTTTCCATATTCCTATCATATTAACAACAAGCCAAAAACCCTAAAATGTAGAAGGTGTAGAGCATAGTTGGCTCAGTAAAGACACCGAGAGCACCACATAGTGAATTCACAAGGAGGAGCTAACTAGAACTCCCTCCATGAAAACATTGGCTCCCTTCCTTTCCTTAATTATATTTAACTTAATGCTCACTGTATTGAAATTAAAGTTCACTTACTTTAACTAAGTGTTAACTGACTTAAACCTAGTGTTAACTGGATTGAACTGAATGTTAACTTACTTGAACTAAATTTTAAATGACTTGAACTGAATGTTAACTTACTTGAACTTAATGTTAACTTACTTGAACTACATATTGACTTTACTTGAATTGAATGTTAACTAAATTTGAACCAAACTCAATCTTTAATTGATTTCTAATCACTTAATTAACATACTAACCTAAGTGTCATCAGTGCTTCACTCTTAGTGTCATCCATGCGCAATTTATATTATTAACTTTTGCATGGATATCTTTAGTTAATTGTTGCATGTTGATTGATGAACATTAAGCTCTTCTTTACTTAATTGATTACATTCGTTAATAGTCCAACCGATTCTTTGACTAAGGCATTGATTGAGGCATTCATATTTTTCTAAAGATGTATAACTTGAGTTCACTCATACATCTGCATGGGAAATTCAAATTTCCTTTCTCTATGCTTTATCTCATTATCATTAAATAATTAATGCATGGTTCATATGTGTATTTTTTATCCATATTATCATATCATACTCATAGTAGTTATTCTATACATACTCATGATTATATATATTACCCCAAGGAATATAATCATATGCTAAAATAATTCACTATAGGGATAGTTAATCCCTAAAGGAGACTTATAGCACCCAATGACCATGACTAGAAATATATCACATAGTATAACCACCTCAACAAATGGAGGCCAACATTCTTGATATAACACAAGAATTCAATCTTCAAACAACACAAGATCATCTACACAATTGGAGATCCATTCTCATAGGGTACCTTCTAGGATAATACTTGAATTGATATTCCTCATAAGTTTAGTCTTTATACTACTTAGAAGACTCGGCTTGTTATTACTCACAAGATTTACAATACAACATCACCACCTCAATCACATGAGGATACATAGGACTTGATATGACTCACAAGACCAACTTGATATTACTTACAAGTCCATAAATGACTCCTGATGTTGTACAATAAACACTCCATCTCAGTGAGGGAGGAATTATCTACTTTACCACAAATTTCCTGACATACCAAGATTATCTTGGAAGTAACTCAAATTCATTAATAACAGCTCCTTGTTCACAAATGTGCAATATTCTCATCAATAGCTATTTAGTAAAATTTTATTTTTGCATGAACATGACTTCTATAAAGTAAAACTTCATCTCAATGTGTTTATAATAACACATAGGGTTTTCCAGAAAGCTTGACTATTAACACCTAATAACTGTAAGCTTAAGTCTTTCACCCTAGTAGGTAGCTTCCCAAACTACACTACTCCTCAACAAGTAGTACTATCTGCAAAATGCATTTATCTTATGTAGTACTAACCACAATACACATAGCTAATCCCAATCTATATAATAATTCTACTATGTGTCAAAATACAATAAAGAACCTACTCTAATGTACCTCAAAGGTACTCAAACATATGCTTATCCACAAGCATCAAAATAAAACAAGTATTCTAAGTATATTAAGATACCAACCAACTTTATTTTCAAACTAGATTCATCTGGATCCAATACATCATGCAGTTTCTCTAAACTAGAAACTATGGATTTCATATCCATCATATGCAACAAATTAAATGTGTTATCTCATGCAGAAAGAAAGTATATTTTTTCTTTCAATCTTTAACATTTGTTGACTTCAATCATTTTCTACCATATGAAGAACTTATTAGTGATATTTCCTTTCTTGGTGATGTTCTTCAAGGTCTAGTCACTTTTATAGTGATTTCATATCACAATACCCCACATAGCCAATTGTATGGATATCTAACCTCTCCAAGAGGTTTAACTGTTCTCTTACATTCTAGACTATAACTTTTATTGAATATCCAATAATCTCTGAGAATTTGAACATGTCTATTCTCGTGTGGGTTTTATCCACAAGATATGACATCCCATGGATTCCTGAGTCACGTACCATAACTAACTAGTTTGCGTATTTTTAATTGTCGGTTCCTGTGAAGATATATAAATACTCCCTCTTCAACTATAGGAGTATATTTATACTATATAAATATTGTTCTAGACAAAGGCTTAGTAAATATGTTGGAAATTCTGCTTATCCGTGGATATGTACAAGAGTTACATAACTACTTTTTACACCATTTCTTGGATATAACTAACTAGGAACTTTGTAAAGTTTTACTACTTTACAATATTCTCTATCTGAGTAACATCTCTGATGTGATATTTCTCGATCATTGTACTAGTCAAAATCCATATATTGTGAAACTTACTTTCATTGAATGAGACATGTCTGAATCTAGATTCTCTTGTACCAAGTAGATAACCAAACACACGATTTGTTGTACATGTCTATGTACTGACTGTAAAGCATATAATTGGTCCTAAGATGTATATAGATATATCTAACATCTATGAGATCCTACAAATATGGACAAGAATAATATTTAGCTTTATTTGTGTGATCATGGATTTATAATCCATTGTTCTTGAATCCTTTTAGGAATTCTCCTAAACATTTTTTCAACAGAATAAAATCTTCTCTAATGTCCAAATCATTATGCACCAATAAATCATGTTCAATTTTCTTTCAGTTTGACCACTATATGGACCATTTCCTTGATCTCCCCTAATTTTAGGATACTTTGGTGACCATCTGCACCACCCTCCCTTTGGTTGACAGTCCTCCACCTCAACCAAAACAAATGGATTCTATCAACATTATTACTACATCAATTCCAACAACGGTTGTGTCTAAATCGGAAACGAACATCTCAACAACACATACCACTGAGACATGCACATCACAATTGATACATATCAAACTAGAAGCACAACATGATGGATGTACAATCTATGGAAATTGCACCCATGTGATCCTCATCCAGCATCATATAATCATACCAAACCACACATTGCTAGTAATTTCAGCACATGAACTTATACATGCTAGGATATCACACCCATGTTGATGATGTGGCAATAATTCCCACTATTTGTTTTAGTGTCCCATCTTACATGTTAAATGAGAATCCAAACTCAAGCCTATGTGTCTATAGGATCAATTTCCATGCCTTAGGAAACCTCACAAGTATCACCCACAAATCAATTGTTACCCCTTAGAAGATACCATCGAGAGTGTATCCTCCTTAGCTTTCCTAATCACCAATGATAATTCATCATCCTTGAATGAGGACTAGGATCCAACAAATCCATTACAGAACTAGTTACGAAAGGGTCCACAAACCTATGTTGGGTGCATGTCCCTACATCCGAGTCCTCTACCACCTATATATGGATCATAATTCCAATACAAGAAGGACCCCAATAGCAGTGCGATAACTAAATATCATTGTTAATTTTTACTTTGAAAATACCAATATCACATCTTATGTTTTCAATCCCATCAGTGCAAAACTAAAGCTATCCTTTGTTTACCATGTAGATGACAAGCTATACTGACAACTACATCGACTTCACAGATGGTGCAAGCTCTTGGTCAAAGAATCCATCATTAGATTCTTCAGTCATTTATACCCACCACCAAACTTTATACCATATAGGATGATTTTTCTTGGGGGCACTCACTAACAACCAAGAAGAATATGATGTCATTATTGGTCTTTTAACCATTGCAATCCATCTCGGCATCATCCATTTAAAAGTGCACTTAGATTCTTGTCTAGTTGTATTGTAGTTGAATAATGCGTTATATATCCTCAATCCACTTCTCTTATAAAAGCTATTGTGAGTGCACCTTCTCTTATAAATGTAATGAACAAAAATATATATAATAAATAATCACTAAATAAATATTATATAATTAATAATAACTATTAAATATCAATATCAATTATTAATATTAATACATATTGATATTAATAATTAATAATTAATAAGTAATAAGTAAACAATTCTAAAATGAGGCATCCTTTCATGGATAGTATCCAAAGTGCCTTTACGATTAATATATATATGGCACTCACTTTGTAATCTATCATCATATCTATTCTATCATCAATTTATATATTATGTCTTATTTAATACTCCAAGTCTTTTGGTAATATTATTTGTGTAAGTGAATAATTATTTGCTTCAAGTGGTATCAAAGCCTCGTTTGGCAGATCTGGGCCTTTGGCCTTAATTCTCAGACCTTGTCTGATTTTTGGCTTATAGCGTTATGTTAGGGATTCCCTAAAATATTGGACATTGTCCAAAAGAAAAAGAAAAACTTAAAAAAGAAGAAAAAAGGAAGAAAAAAAAAGATAAAAGTAAAAGGAAAAAAAAAGATAAAAGTAAAAGGAAAAAAAAAGAGGGTAAAAGTGAAACCACACCTGGTTTCTTAAAGTGGGTTTGAGTTTGAATATAAAAGTGCAAAATAATTACTAGTAAAGAGCAAGAGAGATTTGAACTTAGGATGGGACTGTAACACTCATTCCTCCCAACCACCCAATCTACTCACATTTTACAAAACTTAAGGGAAAAAAAAAAAGATAAAAAGGGTGCATAATAATTTCTACTAAAAAGCAAGTGAGACTTGAACTTAGGTGGGGAAGAACCACCCAATCTACTGACATTTTTACAAACTATTGGAAAAAAAGAAGGAGATATTGATTAAACTTCAAAGAAAACTCAAGAATATGGATTTTAATATTGAAAAGAAGCAAAATTTTCCTATCACCTTACAAAAAAATGTTGCAATATTATTTAGAATTAAAGGGACACTTGCAGGGAAGGATATCACCATTTCTATCGCACCTGTTGAAAGAAATAATTATATTAGTACTGAATTCGCTAACCATTTAGTGATTCCTGAGTCAAATATAAGGGAAGAGCTAGACTTTTTGGACAAAAAATGAACTGAAATAAGTGGCTTACAACTGAGTGTTGGAGATTATATGGTCACATCGAAATTCATTGTTAGTTCCTTATTTAGCTTTGACAGTGACATAATTTTGGGTTTACCCTGGATAAAAACATTGGGGACTTTCATCTTAAATGCCGAAAATAATTTTCTGACATTTTCCTATAAGCGAAAGAGAATCACATTTCAAGATATTACAATGAAGTCAGAAATAGAACCTCCAACATCTGAAGAAATATAGGATATATCAGAGATGATTTCATAGGGTAATCAGAAGTCATAATAAAAGAAGCAAAAAGAAGTCAAAAAAATTGTCGCTAGTAAGGATGAAGAAATTGCTCGTTTGAAGAATCATAGCCAAGACTTGATCGCACAGATTAAGAAATTGAAAAGGGAAAACATATCGCAAGAGGAAAGCCAAGAGGAATTCCACCAAAAGGAAGTGGATCTCCAAAATGATTTCAATAAGAAACTATTACAAAAAAATGAAGAAAATTCTCGCTTAAAAATTTTGAATCAAGGGTTGACTGAACAAATAAAAAAAATCAAAAAATGAGAAGTTAAAAAAATACTTAGATTTATTATCAATTAGTAAATCGCAAGAATCACAAACAATTAAAGTTTCTACATGGGTTCCACAAATGTCTTGAATACCTTATCGTCACCCATATCACAGAAGTCGATACAACCAACATCAAATTAAAGCATAAACGATGACTAACGCAATAGAGAAGTCATCAAAGGCTCAAATTCATACATCAGAAAAGAGAAGCAATGCAAATCTCACCAAAGTTGAAAAGAACAATCTTATTGTCACATCGCTACAAGCATCAACATAAAATGGTTTCGAAAAACAATTACAAAAATCGTTAGAAGCACCAAAACTTGAAGTTCTAGTAAACACTTCACAGGCAATTCGAGTTCCTTATCGCGATCTGAATCACAACAATCATTATGATAGACGAAAAAATCAAAAGGAAAATTACCAGTATTATTCCTACAAAGAGCAAAGACAAAATCGACAACTCTCAACAATCGATCCGCAAATAATTCCGTTAAGGGTATATCTTAGATGGATGAATTCACAACTGACGCAACATTTCCACACAATGTTTAAAAGAAAGTATCATCTTATCTCGTCAAATGTTGCAGCTACCAACACACAATGTCATGAGAAAGCACTACGAGCTAGAACAAGGGATAAAGTATTCCATAATTGTGCTTTGAGGACAAAGCAATTCTAAGGGAGAGGCAATGTAATGAACAAAAATATATATAATAAATAATCACTAAATAACTATTATATAATTAATAATAACTATTAAATATCAATATTAATTATTAATATTAATACATATTGATATTAATAATTAATAATTAATAAATAGTTATTAGTAAACAATTCTAAAATGACACATCCTTTCATGGATAGTATCCAAAGTGCCTTTACGATTAATATATATATGGCACTCACTTTGTAATCTATCATCATATCTATTCTATCATCAATTTATATATTATGGCTTATTTAATATTCCAAGTCTTTTGGTAATATTATTTGTGTAAGCGAATAATTATTCGCTTCAGGGGCACTCACTAACAACCAAGAAGAATACGATGTCATTATTGGTCTTTTAACCATTGCAATCCATCTCGGCATCGTCCATTTAAATGTGCACTTAGATTCATGTATAGTTGTATTGTAGTTGAATAATGCATTATATATCCTCAATCCACTTCTTTTATAGACTTTATTGTGAGTGCACCTTCTCATACAATAGTTTTAAAACATTTCTTTCGCACATGTCCCAAGGAACTCCAATGCATTTGTTGACTCTGTTTCCAATGAGGTTTTGAATTGGAACTTAATAGATTAAGCATCTACCTAACCATGAACAAGAAAATAAAGCATATATATGTATATGTGGGGACTAATTTTATACAAATCATGTGTAAACACCTAAAACTATACATTCTATACAATCAACAGATACATAGACATATAATCACATATATCACCATCATATATATACATCACACATACATGAGAAACATGAAATATGTCGACAAAACGGTGTGTGTGTGTGCATGTGTGTGTATATATATGTATATATAGTTATACATATGTATATATGTATGTATGTATGTATGTATGTATACATATATACATCCATACATACATATATAGATATGTATAACTATACACACACACACACACACACACACACACACACACACACACACATATATATATATCATCAAAAAATATGTTCCATGTACAAAAAGGATCCTCATCGAGACATATACAAACAAAATCATCATCCTTATGTGGGATAAATCATAAAACCACCTCCCATAGGCTCCATCAAATACATATACAAAATGAAGCTCTTATCCCTATCTCAAAAAAAATACAAAAAGTGACTAGAGCTGAGGCTACTCCTACAGAATTTGGATCATGGGGTCCCAAGATAGCTAATGGTTGCACGACCTCTCCTCTCACTCCTCCTATCACCCTTATATCTAGTCCCCGAATCGTTCATGGTCTTGGCATCTTCGTAGTAGGAGGACCCTATCCTCCATATACCACTCACACCACATGAAACACCACTATTAACCATTGCATCAATGGGTTCCAACCATCAACACATTATCCCATAATCTAGAGAGTATAAGGAAGCCGTTTGTCATCCAGATCAGTGATCCCTCAATCATCAATCTGCACTGTCAAAATTCCAAGATTCCTATCAATCTCGACTAAGGTAGTCATGGACTCATTCTCACAAACCACTCCCCCAGAAGGATCATCCTCACCAGAAGATACACTGCAACTCTATCCTCACCACCTACTTCTCCAACAACTCATGTTGGCCCTACATTATCCTTTCATTATTGACGACGACATCCCCCTTGTGGCAGTGAAACTGGCCCAACATATGCATCATAGATAAAATACCACAATCAATACATGATATACATGAAAAGTATGTGTATAACCTTAACATGTACAAAAATCGATGTAATAACAACACACAAAGCATACCTATTATGTCCCTATAGCCATGGTTCAGTGGGGGAACTCCAAATCCCTAGTGTAATCCATGCCACTCCATGGATACAACTCCATTGGACCTATCTGTTGTCGCCACACATATAAAAATTGGTGCATATAAATATTTCCAACCTCCCCTCCTCCATCCCAAGGCATCACCTCCCCCCAATACATCATATAGGGATCCTACGACCCCCTCATCGGTATCACAACTAGTGGCCTTAGAGAAGGATATCTCTAAAAAAATGGTAGCATATCACTTTCCCATGTCAGAATGTCATATGATTGTGTCCTCCTAGAGCATGTGTTAGTTTCTCCATCAGGGTCTCATGCAAAGTTTGTCCCCATGCTAACTAGTAACCTGCTATAACCCTCTCCAAATAGATATAGGTGGACCCAAGTCAACATGTTTGGGGAAGACAACCCCAATACTCTGAACATTGTAGTCATCACCTCCTAGACTACAAGAATGGTAAGGTGGCCCAATAGAATTTGCCCCAAGCTCAAGAAGCCCTAGTCACCACTTTCGTACTGGTCAATAAGACCCTCGATAGTCTAATCCCCTCACATAAACATTATTGTCGTCTTCTATACACCACAATCAATAAACCCACTCAATAAATAGATGTCTTAAGAAGTTATTCTTGGCCTTCTCTACCCACATGAAACACCAACTGATATGGATCCCACATCTGGATAATATCATGTAATAGATAATTTTCCAATTAGTGAAATATGCACCAAAAAAAACTTTAGGATCCCTATATTATGCAATGTTTGTGTAGCCGCAAGGTTCTAATCCACCACCTCCACTATGTCATCATAATGGCACTCCTGCCACTTAATGTAATCCATCCCTATCAAACTTTAGCACCTAAAATCATACAAGGTCAAAAATTAAACTAGATATTTTTAAAGGTTATATAATGAGCCTTTTCTATGTCATTTTTCTTTGAAGAATTGTGCAAGTCATGCATCACCAATACAAGATACACATGCTATGTTCGACTATAACAAGGACCACCCCACTGACTATTTAACACGGTATTTGCATACTTCGGCCGTGCAACCAACACAACTCTACCACACGCAGTCACACATAACCAACGTCTGGTTTAAGCATGCACATCCCATGCCTCATGGATATATGCCCATTATTGCATAGATGGAAGCCTGCAATAATTTCTTATCTCTCGTAGTTGCGCATGAGAGTTCCCAATACTCGTGCGGTCAGTTTTTTACACTAAAATCTAACAATGCATAAAATGGGTGCCCCTAACTCTAAAACTACTTGGACAGAAATAAATAGGATAAAGTTTTGGATTACCCGAATCTCGCCACTCGACAAATGGTTGCACATATATCTCTAAATCACTAAAAACATCTTTTGGATCTTGAAAATCACATAGTACAAATGATTTTGAAAAGAGGGCCCACCTCTATTTAATATACTTGGCCCCACTTTCAAACCTTCACTACGGTCAAAATGTAACTATGTTTGACTAACCGTTTGCAGCACCATGATCATCATGCCAAGATCTACTTAGTGACACCTCTCACTCTACAAACTGGAAAGTTACATTTGGCACCTATTTTTTTTCTTGCACACGCCATTGGTGCACCATGCTTTTGTTCTTATTTATCCGTTTTCAATACCTTTGTCATATCACATACTACACTTGGGTATTTGTATTATGTCTGAAGGATCTAAACCTAAACATCAATATTTTTCAAAACTCCATTTACACTAGTGTAGGATTCCTATCACAGTTATAACTCCAAAATCTACACACAAACAATGTTTTCCCTATGTTAACATTACATTTACCAGTTCTTTTGCTAATAACCATAGGGTCCTAATTCCCAGTACTATTGTGCCATAAACATTATTACTGTGAATAGCATGTTTCCTCCATGAGTGTGTACCATTGCAAACCTTTTCATAATTTGGAACCCGTGATTCTAAACCCACAAAATACTAAGGAATTTAATCCACTTTAAATAGATTAACCGATAGTTCATCATTTATATAGTTGTGCATTTACTCTTCCCCTTAAGTAGTTGATGCCACCAAAATCCTTGGCACATGTTATGATCTTGATTCACCATTGACCACTCATAAACCCCATGAGAAACTCACCATTCTCATTCTCCCTCATATCATCACCCTAATGAATACAACAATGGGGCTCCCTCCCTCCAAAGATACCAATTCTATCCAATTATTCCCACAAGAACAATATTCATGGCATTGATCCATGGGGCACTTGTCTTTGTGTTTGCACAACAACCATCACACCATCATGAAAAATGTTCCTCTACTCACTCAAATCTATTGGAATCTCCTCCATCATCAAATGTATTCCTTGATTCATCAAAAACTATGGGAATCCCACCCATCATAAAATTGGTCCCTCGTCACACCCAAAACCATGGTGACCCCACCAATTATTCTTTATGTACAAACAGTTCACCAATCCACTCAAAACTGTGGGAACCACCCAATTCTTTTTGCAACAACCCCTTGGTGGACTTTGATTTATGTAATTGAGTCTCAATATCCCTAGAATTATCAATTTTTTCAGTGATTGTTCCCTCAGTACTACGTCTTCCCCAAAACCTTTTATCTACAGTTTTTCTCCCACCGTTACACTTAGTCCCTATATTTTGAAGAATGTTGTTGTTAGTCACTCCCCAAGTTCACTTCAATTAAAGGAATTTATGAGGCTCACACTTATCAGTCATTCTTGTGTTAGTTTTGTAGTTCCTACAGTTGGTTACAAAATTATCTTGTTTTGTAGGATAACCCTTGTCTTATCATTTTCTTCATCTCTCATAAACATTAGCTCCATTTATTCTAAGAGTTGAAGAGGTTACAAGAAATTCCTTAGGATTCCTTTCTATCAATATAAGAGATCACCTCAAACTAAGAAGGGGAAGTCATTAGTGCTCCATAATTTAGTGGTATCCCCTATGCTCAATGTCAACACATATATCACATCAGGGGAATCATTGCATTTCAAAGGTAGTAGTTTTCACATTTTGAAATCATGGCAGCGGTACATATGGCACATTGAAGCCCTTGGTTCAATTTGTATTTTGGTCTCCCACCCCTATGGGCTTCTCATGATATTTACTATTTCAACTTCTTTAACACTAGTGATATCACTCCCGTATTCATTTACTCTCGCATGGATTATAGACAACGCCATCCATGTCCAGATATTTTTACAATTTAACCTCTCAATCTCCTCATATTGTGTCCATCTTAGCATATCTTCATCACCATGGGTATGCCTGCCATGTTTGTATTAAACACCATTGTATGCCTGCCATGTTTGTATTAAACACCATTATCTGTTACTACTTCACCAATAATATTCCCTCAATGAGGAAAATATTTTTCCACACACTCTCCACAAATATCAAGAAAATAAGGAAGACCAAGAGAAACGATGATGCATTATTTTCCCTAGAGTACCCTACGAACCTCATACATTATAAGGCATATGTTATTGCTTAGTTAGTACACACATGCGACATTTTTGCAATTTATATAGTGAGGCATCATCAATATATAGCATGTTTCCACCAAAGGCATACTCATTGAGATCAAAGAAGCATCATGAGTTAGTAAATCCAAAAGAATAGTCAAAAGACAGGGCTACACGGTCACACCTACAGTTAGGTGTGCTACTACGCATATCATCAGTTCTATGCCTGCATAGTACCTACGCGGATTCTCTTTGATATCAATGCAACTATAAAAAATATGGGATCTCAACCACCAGTGATGCATTTGAGTCCCATGAATACCCCTCACCAACACAAATTTGAACTTGGCTTCTCAACATGATGGATATGCATTCAATATCCTCTGTTATGTATCTTGAAGCTAGTTCATGAGGTGATGGGGTTCATAATTGGATCTAGTTGTTTCTTGGACACCTCTTGGCATATAAAAGGAAGCCATGGACATGCATCTTGTAAGCATAAATTATAGCATGGTTATGTTGCTATAATTGTGATAGGCATTTCTAATAGATCATGTCTTCCACTTGCTAGAATTCCCCAAGCTCCCTTTCTTCCTTCTTGCAATGGATAAATGTTTATCTTCATTGATTCTTTTATCTATTTTCCATTTAGAGTGGACAAATTAGGCCACCCTAAGGGGTATTTTTTTCCTCTATTTGGAGCTCACGTCTCCTAAGTGAAACTATATGTTTTTTCTTGACAATTGAGCAATCTAAAGTGGTTCTTGCACTTGTTTCTTATTATGGTTTGCACCCCTCTTTCCTTATTTGTTTATTTCAAGTTATTTTCAGCTATTTTTTTATTTCACTAACAAGAGCTTGAAATATCTACTTAGAGTTATCACATTTTCTTTTTATTTATAAATATTGCGCCTACTCAAGAACCTCAAGGGTTTTCACCCACCGTGAGAGAGGTTGCACACCTTTGTGCATATATTCCCACAAGATTATTTATGGTGAATCCACTTATTTTTCTTCATTTTCCTCTTAAGTAGGTCTTATTTGTTAGATAGCTAATTTCTAGTTTATTGTTCTTTGCAGGTGAAGAGATCCATACCCTTCGTTCCAAGAATTTAGCCCCCTTATGGCCATTTTAGTTGTTTATACAGACATGCGGATCCTAGCTATGTGCTTGCACAATATGCACACCTAAACCTTCGACGGTCACATTGTCTATGCATTTTAACATAATTATGCCCACACATTTTTCCTTTCATAGTCTACATGCCCTTTTTACACTGTAATCATGTTATTGTACAACAACAATTGTTTTTACAGTACTACTATGCACCTATCTCTATGTTTTACATGCAATTGTTTATTTTATTATATTTTTATTAGTTTCTTACACTCTTATATCCTCAATAGTTTCTCATTAATGAACTATAATTAATTAACTTGTAATAGTTCAATTGTTCATAGTAATTATCTCACCTAGCCTAAGATTAGGGATTAAAGGGGTCTTCCCTTAAAATCTACCTAGGTAACCAACCTTGATGCTTTCAACGAGCCTCATTGTTTTCATTAATATTCAAGATAAATTATGTTTTTTCTTACTTTACATCTTTAGTTAAAGTAGTGTAAATATACTTTTGCACACAAGCAAGGACCTAAAGATTCTAATCTGTTGAATTATGTTCTTCACCTCACACTTCTTGTGAGCCTAGTGAATAAAAAAAGAGGGAGAAGTGTGAAATACCTCCATTTCACTCTTAGTTCATTATCTTTTTTCTTACAAGTACCATCAACATATTTAGTGTTCAAATTAAAATATCCACTTTCTTTTATTCTGATCTCTCTAGCTAGTTGCAACAATAAATATGCTTATCTCATAGGTGTTTGCATCACTATCACAAACTAAGGGACCTAAAATCTCTTCTAATCCAAGTATTCTCTTCACCTTGCACTTCTTGATATCTTAATGAATTAAAAGGAAAGGAATTGTGAAATACCTCCCTTACACACCATAACAAAAATTGGACCCTTAAAGTCAACCCTTGTAAATGATAACCAACTAAAATCATCCATAGGAGGTCACAAGACAATATTTTAGTTTGGTAGGATTGACTGGTCTAGGATCCAAACATTTCCCAACAATCTAGTTTCATTAGGGTGTTTTTGAAACATAGCACTGTTGACTTATAGGGTACTAGAAAAATTCTTCTATCAGCAAGTCTTAAAACAAAACCCTGATAAAAAGTGTGTTGTGACCAAAGCAGTGAAATCCTAGGTATAACTTCACTGATCTCCCCTATGAGTCACTCAACTCATTGTAGGGAGATGACATTATGCCATTCAAGACGAACCACATATCCACACTTGAAGCAAGGTATCTTAGTAGCCAAACTTAGGATATCACTAAGGAGAATTTGTGGGTGCAAGTGACTCTTGAAGTCATCTATTTACATTGGGATGTGTTGCCAAGTCTCATTGATTGGAGGATCGACCCCATCATCAGTAGAACTCACTCTTTGTTTCCTTTTTTTTCAATCATTGTGTGGATCCCGTTATCACCAACAATTGTGGTTTTGGATGGCCTAGTTACATTTTTGAGAGGAAGTACATTAGATATTTAGGGAATCTACATTTTATTTTCTCTCTAAGTACAATTTCACATAAGTTATAATTAAAAAGAACCTACATATAGGACCATTTTTACTAAGCATCATTGCACATATCACTCACTCTTGCACCATTTTTCATCTATTGTGGTTGACATATTTCTGTATTTGTTCAATTTTGTTTATTCCTAGAATCACTCTCAATTATTTCACAAAACTTCCACCATTGAATAATAAATTCCTGTAAGTCAATCTCGTATATTGCAAGGCATATCCCCTCTCTCGCAGGGCGTTTTCCCACTATCTCCCCGTCGTTCATGAGGGTGATACCATACCTGAGCCCCATCCTAGAACACATTGATTGGATCGTGTAGGAAAGGTTTTTTCTTGATTGACCTAGTCTCCCCCCTCAAAGAAAGTTTTGATCCTTTTTGCCTCATCCTCTCATAGTAGAGCATACATTATTACCACCCTCCGGAGGAAATACTCCACATTATTATCCCTCTTTAGGTGGAGGTCACACGTCATCTTCACCGTCACATTACGAATAGAGATCAATGCCACATATTCCGTGTTCTCCCATTCGATGAAACACCATATAGAATACAATGGTGGCACCTAACACCTACCTACCTTTCATGGCTAGTTTGAATCTCCCTTATTTGGACAAATTAATCAATGACCCCATAGCTTATGAGGTAGCATGGCCTTATATTCCCAATAAAAAACCCTTAAGAATCCCTAATTTTTAATGTAAATAAGGAGATGATCCCATAAACCATGTCATGTCATTCTTCCTATGGTGTTCCTCCAATATAATAGTGGAGGATTATGTGAGTATTTTCCTCTTTTAAAGAACTCTCATAGGTATAATTGTTAAATGGTATGTTAATCTACCCAAGTATTTCCACACTAATTTTGGAATTATAGCTACCACATTCGTCACATACTTTCATCTCCCCATACGCCATAGCCTAGGTCTCTATATTTTCATAGAATTAAAAAAAAAAACATTCTACCACATAGCATACCACATCCACGAGGGGAGTAGGCATTGTGCATTATGAAAAATCAACACTCAACATCAATTCCTTCTGGATTAGTTCATTAAATCACTCCAACTGGATATTGCAAAGGATGTTGAAACCTCCATGGAAAAAATTGAGGAAGAGACCATCCTAAAGGCACAACACTTTGATCTCATCTACGCACAATCAGGGTACCTATACACAGTCCTTCCTTATTCCATTCAACATCGATCATTGGATCCTCCCAACATAAGGTCATCTCACCTCGTAGATGGGATTATTGGGTCTATTTCCTAATAAGAAAAAATTCCCATGCAACCAACTCCTATGCCTCCCCTATGAAATTATAGTATCCACCCATCCTTACGACGTTGGAATCCCCTATTATTGTCCAAAATCCTCCATTTGAATAACTATAGTATGGACCCTATATTCCTACTTAAACAGATGAAACCTAAGTAATCATAGTACCTCCCCCACAAATGGTGCAACCTTCTCCTACATCCGCAAGATATGGAGCTTAGACTGCATATATCCCACTATAAGAATATAACCCTTTCTATCCATTTCCATGTCCTCTTGGGTCACCCCCATGCCTCATATGGGGGTTGATTCAGTCCAACCCTCCTTCCAACGACAATCTCAATAGTTTGAGTAGTTGATCACTACTAATCCCTAGAATCATGATAATTAAGG
This sequence comes from Pseudotsuga menziesii, assembly GCA_001517045.1. NCBI lineage: Eukaryota > Viridiplantae > Streptophyta > Pinopsida > Pinales > Pinaceae > Pseudotsuga > Pseudotsuga menziesii. Next base: position 546,526 of record LPNX010701586.1, read on the forward strand.
GAAGAAGAAATGTAAGAACAAGAATACCTAACAACATGGGAAAGCGGCAATCCCCCCTCCGCAATAGAACTAGACCTAAGTAACCAATAGGAAGGGCCTAATAACCCCCCCAAACAAAGGAGAAACTCCAACCTAAGGACCAAGTATTCTTATTCGTTCTATCAAGATCATTGCCACTAGACTCACCATTGCTTTCTCATCTTAGATTTCTAGCACTTGTTTGAAAAAAATTTAAATAATGTATCTAACCCCCCTCGGGATCATATTTCACCACACCCACAGCAAGTTGTCTTGCAACAACTCTTTTCCAACCATGGGGTAGTCACCTAATAACCAGACCCTCACCCCATAGGTGATGTCTCTTTCCAAAAAAATATACATTAACTCTATGGAATTTGTTAACCTTCAGACTCAATCCAAAGCGTATAGCAGTATTGAGCCCCTAATTGTCATGGAGGAAGCCCTAATTCCATCGGAATTCCCTTTGCAAATTTTGCGCCCGAGCATGGAATAAATACCAAGGATCCCAAAGGAGCCACATCAGCGTACTCGCCACAACCATCACATGAAGGATGCTCACAATTAAGGTATTCTTGATGACCTAACTCAATATCAGTTTCCATGTACACATTATATGTTCTCCAGTCATGCCAAACCCAACATAAGACATTATTAAATGCACTCAGTGCATTCAACCCCTTTGAATCACACCTCATGGCTTTCGACCTCGACAAAGGAGGATAGAGACAACCCTAAATAGTTGTATTCCAAATCTAGTAGTCATTGTTAAAAACATCACAATCCATCGATGCATCATCAATGAAGGCACATATACATGCGTAATGTCATCAAATGTTTGGAAATCACTGGGATTACCCAAGTTAGTCCCATCCTCTATCAATATTTCCACATATGATGGGTGACCATCCCAACTAAGAGCATTGTATGAAAATATTCCCATTGAGCTAGGGAGGAACATGGTCATGATTAATATTAAAGTAATTAATGCACAACTCAACTAAAACATCATCTTGGGTCATAGCTACATGCATTCCATGAAGGAATTGTCCTCTTCAGTATTTTTCATCATGATGTTTCTCATTAATGGGAATACCATCACCCTTGACCATCTTAACTAATGTAACCTTCATGCCAACACTACTCCCAATAATATCCTAGCCACAGTAGGAGAGGTGACTCAAATTCCCTGCGTTGATGTATGCATGAGTGTGTACAAATGTTTCGACCTCATGGGGGAATATTCCATCCCTCCACCTAAAATACCCACCTCTTTGAATGAACTCTTGTGCACCATTTTCACCTCTGAAAATGAGTCCCCTAACCAAACATCACGAGCATCAACCCCCCCACAAGTATCAGTGTGGAGATGACATTGAGTCCATCAGTTTGTCCCATCTTTAAAATCCCATTTTTGTACCCATGCCCACGCATGAGTGCAAGTAGTGACAAGCATTGCTTATTTTACTCTATCAAGACTCATGTTAGGAATACCTATGTTGTACCTTATACCAACCTACCTAGATATGGCCTAGAAACCTGTAGCACAGTATGATTTTGTGTCGATTTTCCATGTTACCTCTTCTAGATCAGAAAACCTAGAAACAGGGGCATAAAGAAACCCAGGTTGAAATCCCACTTCATACATAAATCTATCCCTAAACCATCATCAACAACCTCTAAGCCTAAACATGATTGCATGACTCAACACACATTGAAATATCCCATCATTATTTTTACACCCACAATGAGAGTCACCCACCTTGCACTTTATGTGGTTAGCAAGGCCATGCAACTAACTTGTGCCCAACCTTAGAGGAGCTCAGAAACTTTCTTAACACCCTTGTTAGCATCACACATGCATCCCAATCTATGGCAGGGATTACATCAACCTCCTCTACACCCAAAACAACCCTTAAGTCCAAATCATTATGCACTAGCAAAGAAATTTCATTTTTCTTCCATTTTAGGCACTATATGCACTATTTTCCTGATCTGCCCCAATTTTGAGACGCTTTGGAAACCATTTTCCTCACCATACCTTTGATTGGGAGTATTCCACCTCAACCAAAACAAACTATTTCTATCAACGTTGTTACTACATCAATAGAAACAATGGTTGTGTCTAACTCGGAAATGGTCATGTCAAAGACGCCTACCATTGATACACCCACATCATAACTGATACATATCAAACTAGAAGCATAGCATGATGGATGTACATCTTGTGGAATTGTTATACCTAAATCTCATCATCAGCATGTGATAAGATCCCAAACTTCATTGTTGCCCTCAATCCCAAATTGTGAAGCCAAGAACATTTGTCCACACATCAAATTTGTATATGAAAATCCAACACCACTTTTACCCTTTAGTAAAAAAAGTGGTACCTTCTTCAGCACCACCTATGATATGTTGGCAGTAAGAAATGGCACTGCATTTACCCTTAAATAAAGGCACGGTTCGGCCTAAAACTGCTCTGTCATGGTGAAAAAGAAGCGGTGCCCTTGGTAAAAAGTGAAAAATAGAGGTTCACACGAAGCTTCTCGAGAGAAGGCTTCTTGGCACCCTTATCCCTGATCACTAGGGTAAGTTGGGCTCGAGGTCCATCCTTGTAGGATCTCCTAGCCACCTCACCCATCAATTTATCAACCATCCCTATCCATTGCAATCCTATAAAAGTAGGATCAATCTCCATGGTTGAGGAGGGAGTAATGTTATGCCGTTGCTTTGATATTCTAGCCTAAGTCATTCAAGAGAGCTTGAGGGAGCAAGTTGGAGCTTTAGGGGATAAGATGTTGGTTTTGTGAGAGAGCATATCAACACTAAGGCATATGTTGTAAACTCTTTCTTCATTTTATTAATGTAAAGTTGGTTCCTTTCCCATATAATTGTTATGTTATAATCTTGCATGCTATTGTAAGATTCCTTAGTCACTGACATAGATCTATAGATGATGTTTTGGTATCTTTGATCTCTTGTGTGTTTGATGTGTTTATGCATGTATTTTCTTGGAGACCTTTTGTCATAAGGTAAGAACCACATCACTTCATCAAATATTGCACTCCAGGTGTTTATGGTTCTAGGGAAAGTATTCCAACCTTATTGTGAACCATTTTTTTCTAGATATGAACCATTCAGACTAGAGGAATAGCTTCTGTCCACAGAAGGTGCAAAATTCCTAGAAAAATATCTAGCGACTCCACTGGGGAAGAGCTTCCACTGATCTAATATTCCTTATTCTTTTCAAAACACTTGTCTGAAATACAAGCTCATGTTCTTCATAAGTTCAATCAAATCTACTAGATGATCTAGTGGTTATTGGTTTGGTAGCTTCAGATCTGTTCAGATCTGAGTTTTCTGACTTTCTGTGCTCTTAAATACTGTTAATTTTGGATTTTTATGCCAGTTGCACAGTGGTTTAACTTTACTTTTTCGCCATTTTTTTTGTTTTGAACATCTACAGGGAACCGCGTATGAACAGTAGGAAAGAATTGGTGCCTCCACCTGAACGCATTTAGCAAGGAGCAGTGCCACTTCCTATAAGCAGAAATCAAGAAGCGGTGCTCGAGCAAAAACTCTCTCTCAGTGACCCTCTAGAAGGGGTGCCAAGTAAGTCTTTCCAGAATTGTTTTTTTCAATTTTTTTTGCAAAATTTTTGGTTGTCTTGCTTTTAGCTCTGAGTGTTTGGGTTTGTATTGAAGAGATCTGAGTGCTTGAGTGTTAAATTTGGTGTAGTGAAAGACTTGTTTTGTTGAAATCAAAGAGCTAGGATAGATTCATCTTTTCATCGCCTTGTATCCTTGGTTTTGAGTTTTTTTGAAAGGAATGTTGTTTGAGAGCTTAGCATCAGCTAGATCTCATTATTATTGTTAGACAAATCTAAAAATAAATACTTGCTTGATTCATAGATTGTTTCATTTTTCATTAAAATTTTATGAAGGACTTCTTTCTGCTTTGAAAAAAGAAAATTTTGTTGAGAGTTGTTTTTATCTTTGTCGGAGGACAAATTATTGGACCTATGATTACCCTCATCAGCTTTCAGATTTCCATCTTTCTTCTTTTTCTTTTACATGTTGATCTCATCAAAAGAAAAATATTAGTGCTTTTAAGTTAGATCTTTCTAGTTTTTAAAGAAAAAATTGAAAAATGTTGATTATACCTGTGAGTGTGTTTGGTATTTCTTCTTAGAACAATAGATCTTACCTTACTTTGCTTGCTTTCAAAATTGGTTTGGTTTGTTGCTTTTTCTCTTTCTCGAAAAAAGTTTGGTTTAGTGTAGTTGTTTGGGAAAATTTTGTTTTCAAAACGAAAATTGAAAAGAAAAATACTCTCTCCTCCCCATAGGTAGGCATGTGTTGAAAAGTAAAGTGAAATTATCTGCATTTCATATTTGCATGGCTTTACATTTATGTCAAAATCTCATGCATTCACCTAACCTCTAAAGATAAAATTAAAGGTAGTTATGGGTCTAAAATTGTATAGAAATTTGAGTGATAAGTTAGTGACGTGTTTGGGCATCGTAAAATGTAGGAGATGTCGTTAATTTGTATGCACTACAACCTAGGACTCACGCGGTTCTTCCACATACCGTCGGTATATCGAATGGCCTTTCATGTACCCTTGAGGTATATAGAAAGGTACTTCACGTACTCGATTGTATATCGAAAGGCCCCTTGTAATGAACAGTTGTGCATTAGACAACACTACTACCGATTTGAGATCTCACGTACCTTGTGTGTATCGGGAGACCCTACTAGGATTCCTTATCCAAATGAGAAAAACCATTTTCTCGTCTTGCTTGGAGCAATACTTCGAGAAAATCACTTGGGCATATTACTACGCATGTACCTTGAGTATATCGTGAGTGCACCTGCTTGACAATTGTGGTGAGAGACCGACTATTTTGAGCTCATCCTATCACTTAAGTTTGTTTGTGGCTTGTAGCTTGAGTAGGAGAATTTTTTTGTTATTTTTCTTATTTTTGAAACCCTAGGTTAGTTTAGATACTGATACAATCTGGATGAGTTTCAGTTGAGATGATCCAAAAGGAATCATGGCTTACCACCTGATTTCCCTCATGTTATGGGAGAAACTCCAATGGAAGCCATTGACCAAGGAGCTGCAACTAGTTCCCATGAGGAAGAAAATCTGGTTGTAGAAAGTGGAGACCAATTCACTTCTTACATTAATCCCTTGTCTCAACAGCCTCCTATGGCTGATACTTCCTGTCATCCTCCTATGGAAGGTTGTACCGATACTCCTGATGAACCTGAGTATGGCCCTAATGCTCTATTTTGGAGAAATTCTATGGGTCAGGCCATTTCCTCATTTGGGGTTAATAGAACCGAACAAACTTCTCCAAGTGAAGAAGAATATAGACAAATCCAAGAACCTATTCACCATGCATGATATTTTCAAGAGAGAATGCACAAGCTAGATAGAGTTTTGGCCGCACCTACACCTCATAATGAATCTATATCAGCTAGATTACCCTGCAATACGGATCCTTGGCTTGTGGTTGAAATTAGAGATTCCACTTATGGTCATCCAGCATATGGTGAGACTTCTTGCAATCCAGGTCAAACCTCCAATTCTTCTCCTATAGTTCTGAATTCAAGGCCTATCTCTAGTCACCCTATACTTTCTATGGATGGGGGAAAACCTTCAGTTCTAGTAGTGTCTGTAGATTATAAAACCGAGGGGAAACCCCCAGTGTGATCTACATTACCCACTAGTGGAATTGTTACTAATAATAGACACACCTCTACTGCAGGACAATCCACGGTATATATTCGTCCCACCAATACAAATATGGTAAACCCTCCTTTAAGTTCAATTCAACCCTTATCAACACAACCTGCAGTTAATCAACCCTCGTGGGCTTATGGTTACCCAACAAATCAAATACCTGTATGGAATATGAGTTATCAACCTACCCCTACAAGAATGCCCTATACTAGAACTCCATACCCTAGGAATACGTTTACACTGTGGGGGAAACCCAACTAGTCTTACATTCCAGCAATAGGAGGATTACCTATTCATACTGCTGGAGGCACAGGAGGACCACCTTATGGAGGTCCTCCCCTCAAGGGTCCTAGAAGCCCTTCTCCTGGTGGTGCTGGAGGTCTTGGTGGTCCTCCTCTTGGAGGTCCTAGAGGTCCTGGAGGTCCTGGTGGTCCTCCTCCTAGAGGTCCTGGAGTTCTTGGTGGTCCTCCTCCTGGAGGTCCTGGAGGTCCTAGCGGTCCTAGAGGTCCAGGAGGGCCAAGTGGTCCTGGTGGTCCCAACCCTGGAATTCAACCCCCTTCAGATGGATATTCGAGGATTTCATCATCTCATCAGCCATTTCAACATCCTATATACCAGTCAACATATGGTCCTACTGGTGCATACATGCCTTATCAATACTACCAGTATGTGGAACCCAATCGTCAGTTATCTTTCCTAGCAACTTTGGACTTACCTGATTTCTCCAAATTGATAAATGATCCCAATTGACACAACCCTTCATGGCCCGCGATTTCGGTAAAGTTTCCATCAGACCTTCCAAAATTTGATGGAAAGCAGGGAGATGATCCCAAAAACCATGTTATGACCTTCCATCCGTGGTGTTACTCGAAATCCTTGATGGATGATTTTGTATGTTTAAGACTCTTCTAGCGCACATTGACCGATACAGCTATGAATGGTACATTGAACTTCAACAACATTCGTTTGTGGACTTTAGCTCTATGGAACTATTTACCTTGCGCACTTTCAGCTACCCATTCGTTATGAAATGGGTACGAATCTTGTAACTTCACTCCATCCGAACACCTCCACACACATATTGGATCATATCCATGAGTGGAGAAGGCAGAGAAGACTCATTAAAGCTTTCATCCCATACCAACTCCTAGCTGATTGGTTCACTAAGTCATTCTTGCCTCCCATCACCCAAGATGTGGCTATGGGCAGTGATGTTACTAAAGAGTAGGTTATCATTCCCTCTCAGTATTTGAATTTGGTCTATTCCCAATTCGGAATGTTGTATGACTTAATTCCGCAAGATCCTCACCCCAACACATATCCTGTTAAGACACTAGCAGAAAATCATGTTGATGGGGTGGTTGGTTCAATACAGCCCTCATCGATAGCCAAACCTACCAAGCAAACAAATTCTTCTACCACTGCTCCTTCGACTCCTATAGTTTCCACTGAGGTGAATTCTTTTCAAAGTTCACAGGCACCCAGTAATAAGAAAAAGGGAAAAGGTAAAAACAAGAAACCTGGGAACCATCAGGACAATCCTAAACCAATGATCAACAAGAATGATAAAGGGAAGAGGAAATCCAAATATCCCTACTTATTATGTGGAGGAGATCACTTCACAAAATAATGTCCTCATCATGACGAGATAAGTAAATTTTTTAAAAGTAACCCCACACTAGCAGTTCTTACTAATCCTTTTCCCTCTCAACAACCACTCATAGACCACATGTCTAATCAAGGAACCTCCAATTCCACAGAAGAAATCAGAATGATGTCTTCCGAGACCATCAGTTTTAGTAGTCGTAGTCAATCTTATGACAAGACAATATAGAAAAAGGATGAAAATCCTTCTTCTGACAAATTTTTTTCTACTAGTTCTCCCCGTCTTCGTCTAATGGCCCTCTCGTGATCAAAAAACCTAATTTTGATTTAATTTTGCAACCACCTAAGGCTACCATCAGGAATTTTGTTTTCAATCCCAATTCCCGAGTTGTGCAATTCTATAATGTTGTTGAAGATCTAGCTCATGCACCTTGTGTGATGTCTACCCTTGAGGTACTCCAAAGTTTTCCAACGCAACGTAAAAACCTGCTAACATATTTGGGGGCATTAGACCCAGATAATACCAACTTCATTCATTTCAACCTAGAGAACTATAAATCTAGACTGCCTCACCAACTTGCGTTTCATATTGCTTCTAAAGTAGTTGGGAGAAAAGGCCATCGGACCGTCCTATATGAAGGAACTTTGACGTCAGTCTTGTCTATATCCTATTGGAAAGCCATTGGTTCTCCTAAGGTTATGAAATCACCTACTACCTTGAAATATTTTGATGGACGAGGTTTTCAGCCCCATGGTCTACTACCAACACTATCTGTCGATCTTGGGGGAAAGACTGTTTCCATTTAGGTGGAAGTGGTTGATGCCCCGTTAGATTACAATCTTCTATTAGGGAGGAATTGGTTTTACACTATTACCGTTGTCACTTCGACAGTATTTAGAACTCTCTAATTTCTGCATATGGGGAATATTGAGACAATCAATCAACTTGATTATTGCATGACGAATGTTACAACCCCCATGGAGAATAACATCCCTATGCTAGGTCAGTCACCTCCTCCTTACCAATCAATTGGGATAGGTATGTTGAAAGACTCCACCCTCATGGGTGTGTTTCCATAATCCCCTCCTTGTATAGAAATGGTGACAATAAATATGGTTTCCACAATTGGACTTAGTACCAAGGGAAAATAAATTGTTGAGTCACCCTCGCCTGGCCTGCATGAAGCAATCTATGATGCTATCCAATCCATTTCCGATGACCATGTTGATGACCTTCATCTCATGGCTTCAGATCCTTACCACCTTTCTTATTTGTTGGAACCTTCTCTTCCCACTCTATATTATCTTACATAGACTTTTCCTTCAGATGAGTCCATCATGGAGATTATGAGTTAGAGTGAACCTGTATGGGAAGATCATCATCATCAATCTTATTTTCTTCACAACACCACTTCGATGGGTTTTGACCTTGAATCACTTATCACTACTGATATTGTCACCCATCCAAAAATGCTTGCATTGTTGCAAAATATGAAATCCAAGGGAAACCTATGCAACATTACTAAAACAACCCCAATTGACATATCAGTCAAACCTGGAACCATTGAGCATGTTCACGTAGGGAAGAACTACTCAATCAAAGAAACTGAATCATATAGAGCGTTATTCAATGAATTTTGAGATATGTTTTCCTAGACTTATGAAGAGATTCTTGGGATAGACCCGTCTATCGTGGTTCATGAAATTAAAACCTATCCCACAACAAAACCTGTCAGGCAGACATTGCGTCAAGTCCATCCCTAGAAGGCTGCAACTATTAAATCCAAAGTATAAAAACATATGAAGGAAGGATTTATTTATCCTATACCCTTGATATAATGGGTATCTAACATTGTCCCTAGAAAAAAAATCAGGGCACCATTAGATTCTACATCGATTTCCGAGACCTAAACAAATCTTGCCCCAAAGACAATTTATCGACTCCGCATATCGATCAAATTATCAACAATTGTGCTGGAAGTGTCACCTTCTCTTCATGGATGGATTTTCTGGCTATAATCAGATTGAGATATTGACCGTCGATCAGCACATAATGACATTTATATGCCCATGGGGAACTTTTTCCTATAAGAAGTTACCGTTTGGCCTCAAGAATGCTGGAGCTACATTCCAGCATTCCATGTCATATGTGTTTCACAATATTAAAAACATTTTTGAGCCATACCTTAATGATATCCCAGCACATTCACAGAAACAGGAAGACCACCCTGGGCATCTTAGAGACATTTTCTGATATGTTGTCATTATAACATATGCCTCAATCCACACAAATGTGTTTTTTGTGTTAAGACGGGATGTATCCTTGGATTTGTGGTTTCTTAGGATGGAATCCAGATCGATACACTAAATATTGCTGCTATATTGTCCCTACCTACCCCAACAAATATTGTTGAACTCCAAAGTTTGCAAGGGAAGGAAAAATTTATCCACCATTTCATTTGCAATTTTGTTGAGAAAACGTAGGGTTATATGCGTCTCCCGAAGAAGAACACTCCATTATTCTGGGATGACCAAGCCCAATGAGCCTTTGATAATATCAATCACACTTTGACTCATTCACATGCAGGGTTATATGCGTCTCCCGAAGAAGAGCACTCCATTATTCTGGGATGACCAAGCCCAGTGAGCCTTTGATAATATCAATCACGCTCTGACTCATTCACCCATGATACACCCCCCATATTATTCAAAGGACTTTCTCTTGTATGTTTCTACCTCCACTACTACCATTGGGATGGTTTTAGTGCAGGAAGATCCCAACGGTCATGAGCACGTGATATATTACGCCAGTAAGAATATTATTGATTCTGAAACCTGATACTCATGTGTGGAGAAGTTAGCATTGGATACTGTCATTGTTGTTCAGAAATTCTATCATTACATCCTACTTCACACTACCACAGTACTTGAAGATCAGAACCCTATTTACTACATCCTGACTCATCAGGTGCTAGGGGGGGAATATTCCCACTTGGATTTTCATCCTACAGGAATTTGACCTTGAGTTTGCCAAGGTCACTTCAAATAAATCCTTGGTCTTTGCAGAGCTGATGTGTGACCTTCCCTATGCTTTAATGGGTACTGAGCCCAGTGATTCATTTCCAAATGAATCCCTGTTCTTGATAAGAACAACCTCATTTATCTCCAAACTCAAATATTTCAGCCCAATATGTCCCATGATGATCGTCATCGTATCTGTCGCCACACAAAGTACTACCTTATCTTAAATGATACATTGCATAGACGTGGTATCACTTCCATTCTCTAACGATGCCTTACACGTGAATAGGCTGAACAAGTCCTTAATGACTGTGACTTTGGAGCGTGTGGAGGTCATCTTTCTAGGATGGCTATAGCCCAGAAAATCATTTGCGTTGGCTATTTCTGCCCTTCAATATTCAAATAATGTCACGAGGTTGTTAATAAATGCCCACCCTGCCAACTTTTCTATCCGAAAAGTGCACCCACCATGCTCCTTTACACCCCGTCATTTCAGTTGGCCCTTTTTCTAAATGGGAAATTGACTTTATGCATTGTAATCCTACCTTAGCTGGGGGGCATGGTTACATCATCATAGCCATAGATTATTTCACAAAATGAGCTGAGGCTATGCCTACATATGAAGAGGATGGTAATACTTCCACCCTCTTCTTATTTAATCACATGATAGCTAGGTTTGGAGTCCCACAATCTATTGTCACTGACCAAGGATCACATTTATGGAATCAGATGATGACCGAGTTGAGTACCAAGTTGGGTTTTCACCATGAAAACTCAACACCTTACTATCCGCGGGCTAATGGTCAAGTCGAGGCCATTAACAAAGCTTTAAAAACCATGTTGTAGAGGATGGTTGGAGATCATAAATCCAACTAGCACATGACTCTCTTTTCCTCCCTTTGGGCTTACACGACTTTGATAAAAATAGTGACTAGTTTCACAGCATTTCAGTTAGTTTACGGACTAGAAGTTGTCCTTCCTATCCAATGCCATATTTTGTCACTAAAACTTGCAGTAGAACTTCTACCAAACACTTCCACTGAGGAAGAGAGATTTCTATACCTGACTAATCTTGATGAAACTAGAAGAGATGCCGCGTTAGCTAATTAGGCACATAAGAAATGCGTTAAGGAGTAGTACAATAAATATGTTTAGCCTCAGGTTTTCAATGAAGGTGATCTAGTTCTGACTTACAATCACACACACGATAAACTAGGAAAAGGCAAGTTTGAGTCAATGTGGTATGGTTCCTTTGTCATCAGCAAAGTTTTAGAGAAAGGAGCTTACGAGCTCGTAGATTATGATGGGATACCCTTCAGGAAACCTCGCAATGGGTTGTAGCTGAAGAGGTACTATGCTTAAATCATTTTTGTATGGTACCTTTTATATATGTATATTATTGGCTTTCAGTGTGTTGTGTCTTGATTCATAATGGTGTTTAGTGTCCAAACTGTTTATACCACGTTTTGGTTATGCAAATCGGATGGCTTTTTATGGATTTGTTGATGGTGCTTTCCATCATACCTTGAACCTTGCTTTAGCTACTTGGGTTATCTATTCCATGGATCATGACCTGATCAGTTCAGGAGAAGTTTGCATTGGTCCCTCTACCAACAACATAGCCGAGTATCAAGTGGTAATAGGTCTACTGGCTGAGGCTGCATCTCAAGAAATTTATAACTTGGTTGTGTACATGGATTCACAATTAGTGGTTGTCATATAAACCATGTTTATACCATCAAAAACCATGTACTCCTCTGTTTATTTTTAGGAGTGCATTTATTAGAAAGGTCATCTGAGTGTATTACTTACAGGAATGTCCCTAGGTCAGATAATACGGTTGTTGATTCGTTAGCAAACTACATCCTAGACTGGTATATTTTCCATTCATAACTTGTAAAATAAACATGGTTCATTGTAAAATAAACTGTAAATGACACATAAAACTCATGTAAATATGATTTCCATTTGAGACATATAAACACCGGTAATAAGTCTGTATATATATATATATATATATATATATATATATAGTTTTTTGCAAAAAATGTGGTCACAAGACCTTGTCTGAAGCACCGTGGATTTTAGGAAACACAAAACCATACAAAAAACCCTTAATCTAGTAAGATTTCAGTAATACATCATGTATTCCACTATCTAGTGATTCTCATGATAACACATGATAGTGCGTGCTACCTTGCGAAGAAGTCAGCTAAAACGGCCTGGCACCCCTGCAGTATGTCTCTGATACCTCATGGGGAGGTCATCTATCACCGCGTCAGGAATGTCGAGAGTCATCTTCTCTAATTTCTCCTACAACTCAGTAAGGTGATCATCACCCCTGTGAACAAATTGAGCCCCAAGGCGTCTATCCATAGGAGAATATTCTCCAGGTCATGCACCACCAACATCTGCATGTAAACATTAGGTCTTGTCACTACACATAAAAAACATAAAATATAAAAAACATAAAAACATGATCACCATTTTAGGGTTTTGTTTCTCACCAATATCCCCCCACTAGGCACTAGGTGGTAGTGGTAGATCAGGGTCACCTCTAAAATCTGTCCTTGTGTAGGCATAATCCTTTATCATGAGGATCTGATCTCGCAGCCAACGAAAGAAAGTGGCATTAAATTTCAACTTGGATCTACCACCACATGTACGAGCCATAAACTCAAACCACCTCAGCATGCGTGGGTCTCTCTCTCTAAGCTGAGTGAATATCACATAGGGTCTCATGAGAGGCACCCTTTTAAAGAAGAAACAAGCTAAAATGGACCCAAAACCGGACTTCTTTAATTCTCCTAGCCGACATTTTGTTAGCTGATATTTGAAGACAGGAAGAAGTGCTTCTGCCCAGTTGTAAACCATAGGTGCCATAGCTTCCAGTTCATATATCATATGTATCCAGGATTCTTAATGAGGTCCTTGGTTTCCAACCAACCTCTGAATGATGAAAAAAACTGTGTGAAGTGGGATATCCACCACAACACTAATCAGAATCTTATTACCTGATATTTTTGTGCCATGATAGTGATGATTGATCAACTCCTGAGTAGACACATTCCCTCCTCAGGAACCAATAAGAGATATAGGGTCCCCTTGTTTGGACAACCCCATCAGGAAGTAGATGTCCTCTACCTCTATGGTCAAAACATGAATCCCTACCTCAAAGTTCTGCTGCTCTAGGTTGCACATTTGAAGGATATATTCCAACAAGCGAGGATGGGAAATCATGCTTGGGGTCTGGAAGAACTTCAGAAGGCCACAACCCCATAGGGAAGCCACACAACTTGCATCTCCTATGGAAGCAACATCATCCAGGTCATGTTTCCTTTCTTTCCAGATAACCATTTTCTGATACAACAAACCTGCCAAAAAAAATTCAAGAGCCATTTAGAAACATTTCTCATCATTGAAATTACTTTTAAACTTTTATCTTGTCTGGTCTATTATTTTTTTTATTCCCATGGCCGACACCGCCTATGTCTAGTTAAAACAGAGCGGTGCCACTGCCTCTGTAGAATTGAAGAAACTCGGTTTCTATCGAGCATCGCCTTTCCCGTAAGGGCTAGGAGCAGTGCCTACATTTCCCATTTTTGGTTTTGCCCATGAGCTTAAAAAACTATGAAAACTGAAAATTGGAAACCATAAAAGGAAAGAGGATGGATGTAGATGTTACCTGGAATTGACGGTATGAAAATTGGATGGTGGATGCTCCTATAATCTTCAGCTAAATTTTTGGCTCCAAACTACCCAGAATGCTCTCCAAGGTTGGTAAATAGTGAAATGAATTGTTTTTACTATTTACTTAGACTTTTATAGCCTATTTAGGGTTTTTATGTTTTAAAAAATAATTTTTATAGAAACTCCCTTTTATATAGTTCATGAAAGTCATTTTTCCAAATATTTTGGGAAACTAATGGTCGTTTAAGTCTTGCAGGGACAAAAAATAAGCAGTAACGTCTATTGGGAAGTTTGTTTTTTGAATTTTTTGTACTTTTGAAAATGGAAAAAATCCTTGAGCGTTGTTTTTGATACTTTGGTCACGCTCTCATAAACCAGTATCAAAGTTCTAAGTCTTTTTCTAATTCTTTTCAAATTCGTAAAACTCTTCATTGTGAAAAGAGACCTAATGGAGTCTCCTTTAAAATCTTTTCAAACTCCCTAAATATGAAAAGATTGTCGAGTACTTGTCTTCTTCATACTCGTAAAAGTATTTGAAGAGTCAACTATTTGACGATAGGTTATCTCTTTTTTGGTATGGATGGACTATTTACAAAAAAGGAACACTCCAGCCAATCATGATTGGAAGAGTTCTCTTGGGTATTATTTTACACTTTTTCAAGCCCTAGAGACTAAATAATACGAAAAATGACCCTTTCGAGTATTCTTTTTTCTTCATTCAGACTCTCTAAACATGGATGATACTGAGTTAACTTTAATTGGAATCATTAAACTAAACACTGAGAGACCATTTTTTGGAAAAAAACCCCTCCTTTATCAGGTTCGTAAAACGTATGAGAATGGACTTATTTTAGGATAAGATACAACGAGCGTTTGCTACCCTCTTTGGACTCTTAAAAATGAAAAGAGGTACTTAGCAATCATGATGGGGAAATTAAGATAAGGGAATCAATTCATTTTGCAAATAAAATGGAATTTTGTCATCACCTTTGAACATGGCACTTGTCTGCATTTCATTCAGTCAATTGGGTAAATCATCTTGTCTCTGAGTAAATCCACTTTCATGAGTCATGTCACTCCTTTGAGCCTTTCAAAGAATGCATTTTCCAAGGTCGTATTGTGTTCCACCTCATCAAGTCGATCCTGCCAAGTCTTTTGTCATTTCTCCTGATGTTCAAAGGGAATTTATAAGTTTACCTCTATAGTTAAAATAGCCTTCGTGTCAGTACCTTTTGAGTCAATCCGATGGTTACACTATCTGCAAAATTCCAGAACTTTGTTTCGATTTTCACGTTGCCCATGTGGGATTCATCACAGTCCTCCTTTGATGAGACTATTCTTATCGACATCATCTCATCATTTAGGAATTAGTCTTACAAACAAATTTAGTACCTTGAGATCTGTAGGCCTTAATAACAAGTTCTCTTGCTCTTGACATAGGTTCACATCATTGACCTTTGATCAAGAGATTCATCAAAGAGTTCAACATGAAATCATCTATTCACACTTATTAGATTGTACTAGGGTACCTTGGGAATCATTGACAGTAATGGTGATCTCCCTTGCACTTGTTAAAGGTTCACGTCATTGACTGGTAATCAAGTGGTTTCTACCATGTTCAAATTTAGATCATTGTAATCACATGGATAGAATCGTACTTTGTGGAAGATGAGATGAAGACCCTGGGTATTTGTTAATAAACACTCATAGATTTCTCCCTAGGTTGCGATGGAGTATATTGTATGAAGTACCAGCATGGATCCACATTTGTATGGTCGTGGCTATGCTCAAATTTGTGTCTGTATGACATATATTTACATTGTATGTCTCGTAGCTATGTCCAAGTTTGAGTCCTCTATCACATGGATCTACGTTTTATTCTAGTAGCCATGTTTGTTTATCTCTCTCATGGATCTGCCTTGTATTGGTCTACAGACATGATGAAGACACATTTTGCTCATGAGTCAAAAGTATTGATGTCTTGCAGATTCCTGGTTGATTATCTCTGATCAAGTTGATTCTTTCCTTGAAGTGATAACTTTCTCTTTCAAAGCTCTCTCCTATCATATCCCTCTCGCCTCATGCTTTGGGGGGAATTCTGTTATACCTAAATATCGTCATCAGCATGTGATAAGATCCCAAACATCACTGATGCCCTCAACCCCAAATTGTGAAGCCAAGAACATTGGTTTAGACATCAAATTTGTATATGAAAATCCAGCACCACTTCTACCCTTTAGTCAAAAAGTGGTACCTTCTTCAGCACCGCCTATGATATGTTGGCAGTAAGTGGTGGCACCACCTTCACCCTTAAAGCAAGGTGTGGTTCTTCCTAAAACCACTCTATCATGGTGAATAAGAAGCGGTGCCCTTGGTAAAAAGTGAAAAACAGAGGTTCTTATGAAGCTTCTCGAAAAAAGGCTTCGTGGCACCCTTATCCCTAATCACTAGGGTAAGTTGGGCTCGAGATCCATACTTGTAGGATCTCCTAGCCACCTCACCCATCAATTTCTCAATCATCCCTATCCATTGCAAGCCTATAAAAGTAGGTTCAATCTCCATGGTTGGGAAGGGAGTAATGTTATGCTGTTGCTTTGATATTCTGGCCTAATTCATTCAAGAGAGCTTGAGGGAGCAAGTTAGAGATGTAGGGGACAAGATGATAGTTTTGTGAGAGATCATATCAACACTAAGGCATAGGTTGTAAACTCTTTCTTCATTTTATTAATGTAAAGTTGGTTCCTTTCCCATATAATTGTTATGTTATAATCTTGCATGTTATTGTCAGATTCCTTAGTCACTGACATAGATCTATAGATGATTTTCTGGTATCTTTGATCTCTTGTGTGTTTGATGTGTTTATGCATGTATTTTCTTGGATACCTTTTTTCATAAGAGAAGAACCACATTACTCCATCAAATATTGCATTCCAAGTGTTTATATCTTCTAGGGAAAGTCTTCCAACCTTATTTTGAACTGTTTGTTCTAGATCTGAACCATTCAGACCAGAGGAACAACTTCTATCCATAGAAGGTGCAAAATTCCTAGCAACAAGAATCATAGGCATATGATCCTCAGCCATCATAATATAAGCATACCAAACCACATTTTTCCAGTAATTTCAGCACATGAAGCTATAAGTGTCAGGATATCAATCCCATAGCAATAATGTTGAGATACTTTCCATTATTCATTTCATTATCTGATCTTACATGTTGAATGAAAAGTCCACCTCATGCATGTGCATCTACAGGATCAATTTCTACGCCTTAATATGTCCCTACAAGAATCACCTGCAAATAAATTTGGTCCCCCCTTAGTGGATACCATCGAGAGTGTCACTATCGTCCATGGCCAACCTACTCAATAGTGATGATTCACGGTCTTCAAATGCGTACTAGTATCTGCCACATCCATTACAAAACTAGTCACCAAGGGGCCCCACAGACCTGCATTTGGATCATGTTCCTACATCCAAGTCCTCTACCACCTAGATATGGATTGTAATCCTAATACAAGTAGGACCCCATTAGTGCAATAATTAAATCCCATTCTTCATTTTCACTTTAAAAATAACACTGTCACATATTATGTTTTCAATACCATTGATGAAAAACTAAAACTATCTTTTTTTTACCATGTAGAAGATAAACTATCCTTCATCCATCAAGGAATTCGATTGGATTTTTCTACTAGTTGGATTAGTCCTAGTCAACTTCTCACATCACTTATTGAAGACGACGAACGATGACTATCTGAACCCACATCAACATAAGTAATTGAAGATCCACAAAGCCATCATGCTATGTTGACACTAACTACTGCATCCATCATAACCGACCACAACATAACTCTTCAATCCCAACAACTCCAGCATGCTCTGTCAACACCGAACAAATCAATTGAATCCAACACGTTGTCATTGTCTACTAGTCAATTGTTATGGTTGTGCTTCTACAATCATTACAACTTCTCTTGTAAGTCGGCGGAATGGGGAGGAACCCCAACATTCCAGCACACTCTATATAAACTTGTACCTTAATGTATTTTAGGGGAAGTGATGCATGTAACAAAGTACACAGAGAATAATAAAATAAATTTGTTTTTAAATATGGAATTTTGTTTGTAAAAATATTGTTATTTCCTAATTAATTTGATTTGTCAACATATTCTAAATTGATTATGCCATATTAGAAATCGACTCATTCAGTCGAACCTATTGTCCCTCATCAAACACCTGGGTGACATTGATCATTGGTATCAAAGCTACCATCTAGTCTTCAATATTTTCAGTCTGACCTTGCATAAGTTTTAAGTAGAAACTTCTTGTCAAGTTACTTGACTTATTCATGTGCAAGCATGCTCGCAAACTCATCAATCCACACAAATTCTACCTTCAACTTCTGAGTATCCACTAATTTGAAACACTCATTCAAAGATGGCAGAGGAAGAAGACAAAATCCATGCAACTAAAGTGATGGAGCAACTCATACAGTAAGCACTAGCTTGACTGAGGACCAAATTGTTCACCCATTTCAATGGGATTCTCATGCGAATCACCTCAACTTAAAAAGGAACATAGAAAAGATACACTTCTGAAAAATTCATCCCCTTTAAGGTTCAAATGAACATGGATATACCAAATCTTGAAGGAAAAATTGACATTGAATCCATCGACAATTGGGTACAATAGATAAAATCCTATTTCTCTCTGAATCAACTCTCAGAAGATGAGAAGATCACCATTGCTTCCTTAAAGTGTTGACTTATATTCACTATTGGCTGGAGAATCTATCGACATAAATGGATAGATAATACAACCCCATAGACACATGGAGTAAATTCATCAAGCATGTCCTAAGAGAGTTCTATCCACCCAAATACATTGAACAACAATATAAGAAGTGGTAGAAGCTAAGGCAGTGGAGAGTCTAATCCATGCAGATATATATCAATGATTTCTATTGACTCATGGATAGACTTAGTGTTTAAGAAGAAGAAAAATTAATCATTCTGAAGTACGTCAACGTATATATCCATACATTCAACAATAAATGGATATCCTTACTATAAATATGCTTGTGGATGCATTCCACTATGTCATCAAGCTTGAAGAAAGGGAAAAAGGAAAAGGTTGAATCATGACTAAACCGACAAGATGACCATCCAACAATAAGTATCATTCAATACCTGACTTCGAAAATTCCAAACACCCTACACAGCCAACTCCGTTGAGGCAATATCAGGTAAAGAGACACTCTCAGAAAGAAAAGAGGGATTGCACTAGGAAACTTCCCACTATGAAATGGTGTGTTTACCACAACTCTGTTAGTTTTTCATAATATAAGCTAGCATTATGATCTTAGGATATTTTCACTGAGAGAATAACAAGCACAACAATAAAACATAAACACATCACAAGAGACAAGAGACACAAAGAGTTTTCCTCAGGGAAACCATAAAGGAGAAAACCCCGCAACTTCCTCAGAGATAGAATCAGCACCAAAACAGTAAAACTGGAAAACAGTAAGATGATCTTCCGACAGCAGCAGTCTCTCTCTCTCACACTGAGAGAGCTTCTCCTCTCTCACTCATGTGCCCCAATGAGTGAGTGTGAGTGTTGCAAGTGAGATAAATAGAGAGGCTCACTCTCTATTTATATTCTTTTGTTCACTTGAAGTGCACTCCAACATGTCGGCCTCACTTAAAAATTACTTACTAGAGCCGACATCTCTAGGAGTGTCTAATAACCCTAGTGCCCCACCACTTCTAGGGACTTTGCCTCCTTTGACCAATAGGAGGGTAACACAATGGTGGGGACTATTTCCCCAACTTACAATGACTCACCTAGGGTCGACTTCACTAGGATAGTCTAATAACCCAAGGGCCCCACAACTGTGGGGACTTTAACCTCTGACCAATAGGAGGGTTACCCACAATGACTTGACATGAATTTCTCATTATAGAAACTTCCTGGAATAAACATCGGGGTATGACATGACTCAAATACATTACAATACATCCCAGAATAAACATTGGGTTACAATAGATAAGAAGTACAAGTGAATACATTCCGAAGTTACAATTACATCAACACTCCCTCTTAACTAGGAAGGTATTCTCTCGACACAATTTATCAGCACAAGTCTTCTTCTCTATATCATCTGGATCAGCATTGAGTTCTCTTCATCTTCATCTTCAAGTCATCTTCATATTCAAGTCATCTTCATCTGGATCTGGATCATCATCACTGAATTTAGATCATCACTCGATCATGGATTATCATCACTGGATCTGGATCATCACTCGATCTGGATCATCATCATTGAATCTAGATCATCATCACTAGATCTAGATCATCATGAGGCATCATCGCTGGATCTAGATCATCATTGGCTGTCATCACTGGATCTCGATCATCACTCGATCTGGATCATCACTACTGGATCATCATCACTGGATCTCGATCATCACTTGATCTAGATCATCATCACTGGATCTTGATCATCACTCGATCTAGATCATCACTGGCTATCATTACTGGATCTTGATCATCACTCGATCTGGATCATCACGGGTGCTATCTCATGATTCTTCTCGTCATAGGAAGTTCTACAGAGCCAGCCCTTTTTCATGCTAGTTGTAGGCCTAGCCATCATGTAGGTCTTCGCCCAGCACTTACATTTGACCTACTTGTTAGAAAGGCACGCCCAACACTCACATCTGATCATGTAGGAACTAATCCTATAATCATATTAGAATGGCCCAGCACTCACATTCACCAGCATGATAGGACACACCTACTGTCATCTGTGAAAAGGCTCAGCACATACAACCACCAGCATGGTAGGACACACCTACTACCATCTGTGAAAAGGCACTGCACTTATAGTCACCAGCATGATAGGACACACCTACTATCATCTGTGAAAAGGCACAACACTCACATCCACCAGCATGGTAGGACACACCTACTACCATCTGTGGAAAGGCTCAGCACTTACAATCACTAGCATGGTAGGACACACCTACTACCATCTGTGAAAAGGCTCTGCACTTACATCCACCCAGGTGAGAACACATCCTGCTCACAATGGTGGAAGGGCTTGCACTCATATCTGATCTTGTAGGAACCAATCCTATGGTCATATCAAAATGGCCCCCATTCCTCGACTGAGCTACTTGGTAACTGACCAGGTGCCTCCATTCTCCTAGAGAATGGAAGTTTCCCTTACATCCGACCTGCTCATCGAAATGGCCAACGCTCACATCTGACATGGAAGGAACCTAATCCTTTAGCCATGAAATAATGGTTCAGCCCTTACATCTGATCAAGTGGGAACACATCCCTCTATCACATCAGAATGGCTTCTCAGTCCTAGACTGAGTTGTCCTGGTAACTGACCAGGTGCCTCCATTCCTAGAATGGCAGTTGCCCTTACATCTATCCTACTCGACAGAATGGCTAGCATTTATATCTGACATGGAATGAAGCAATCCTCTCACCATGACAGAATGGCTCATCCCTTATATCTCACCTACTCGTCAAAATGGCTATGGATCTCAGCACTCATATCTGACATGGAAGGAACCAATCCTCTCACCATGATAGAATGGCTCAGCCCTTATATCTGACCTAATCATCAGAATGGCTATGGATCTTAGCACTCATATCTGACATGGAAGGAACCAATCCTCTCACCATGATAGAATGGCTCAGCCCTTACATCTGACCTACTCGTCAAAATGGATTTGGGACTACCTCGATCTGGAGAACACCAAGCTTCTCCCTGAAGTACTCGAACTTCAGCCTAGCCAATGGATTTTTCAATACATCAGCTATATGTTCCTCTGTCGAAACATATTGGAGCTTCACTGCTCCTCTCTGCACCATATCCCTGATATAGTGGTACTTGATCTCGATATGCTTCGACTTGTCATGGAACAATGGATTCTCTGACAACTTCACACAACTCTGGTTGTCACAATGTATACAAGTAGCATCCAACTGGAGATCAAATATATCAGACAGTAGCTTCCATAGCCATACTGCCTCACAACTAGCTGAACAAGATGTGACATACTCTGCTTCAGCTGTACTCAGTTCCACACAGGATTGCTTCATGCTAAACCAAGAGATCACACCTAATCCCATACTGAAGCAACACCTTGAAGTACTCTTCCTGTATATGGCACTTACTGCCCAATCTGAATCAACATAACCCTCCAGGTTAATCCTCTGATTCACATCATACTTGAGTCCATAATCAACTGTACCCTTCAGGTACCTCAGAATAGGCTTTGCAACAGTCAAGTGAACACTCCTTGGATCTGTCAAGAACTGGCTTAAGGTGTTCACAGCAAAACAAATGTCTGGTCTCATGTTCGTTAGGTACATCAATGATCCAATCATATGATGATACATTGTAGCATCAACCGACTCTGATGAAGCATCGCTCAATAGCTTCAGGTTCGATTCCATCGGTGTGGCTATAGCCTTGCAGTCCATCATCCCAAACCTCTTCAGGATCTCTATTGCATACTTCCCTTGTCCACACCTCCATGCCTAGAAAATAGTGCATCGACACATAACAGGAGCATCACTGGTCTTCTGCCTTCAACCTTGAGGCAAAGGTTGGAATCCAATTTACTCTTAGTAAAGCCTAGAGTCATCAGTAATCTATCCATCCCGTTGTACCATGTCGAACCTCAGGATCTTCTGCAGTCACTCCCTCTGAAGCGGAGCATCATACTCCCTCTGTATTCCGTACTCTATGCACTAAACCATTATGTACCAAAGTGACAAGTAGTATCCATCTAGGATCATGGGATACCAAGATCCTCTATTTTGAACTTTTTCAAAAGTTCTTCTCACATCCATCTGTGAGCTTGTCATCCTTTATCAACCTTGTAGCAAAGGTTAATATATTCATCAAGCTCATCATGTATGTGTTATCCCATGGGTGTCTCATACAAGACCTTCTTTCATTTGCATGCATGATTATGCATGTCATGTGACTTCACTTCCAATGGCTACAAATGTCTCTTCGTATTCTAGGCCTTCTTTTCATGAGAAGTCTTGTGCTACGAATCTTGCTTTGTATCCCACTAAGTTTCCATATACTGCATGATGGAGCTATGAACTTCTCTTCATGTATTGATACTTCATCCTAGACATCATTCTTCTTGAACTGGTCTTCCCTTTCTTCTTGGTGGTTGGAAGGTTTTGCATCAATGATGTCACTTCACTTGTCATAATATTCTTTGTCTTTGAACTGTCGTCACTTGCTCTTCAGAACAAGTCTTCATTCTTCTTTGCTTGTAGGCGATTATGTATGTGATATTTCCTACAAGTCAAATGAATTTGTATGGTTAGAACATTTCATAAGGAATATTCATACTGGCAAATGCTTATGCATAAATATATGATCATGCAACTACTTTAGCCAATACAACATTCATCCATATCTCACTGAAACTTTCTAGATGCCTTCCATCTCTACCAGGACAATATTGAGATTGTGCACTAATCCAATATGCCAGCAAAGAGGTTTCATTCTAGATAAGTAGCAATGGAGAGTTGTATAGCACCATGAGATACTTACCCATCACATGCATATTAGTAGTATACTGTCGTTAATGCAAAAATCCTATCATGCATAATACATCAACTGAATATAAACAAATGCATAACAAAACAATGAAATGACAATTTAATACTTATCTTTATTTGTTTCGTAGGTAGACTCCTTCTTGATCCTTCAGCTTCATCGTCGTCTTCATTCATAATAGCATCGTTTCTTATCCAAATGCTAGGATGGATAAGAGGTTCTTCAAGAGTTGAGTCCTTCGTATTCCTGATCGCTTGAGGGATCTTCTTTGGATGGTGAGAGCTTGATCTTCAATTGCTCCCATCTTCTCTTCTCTTCTTATGAGTCGAGCTTCTTCTTCTTCCCAGAGTCTACTGAAATTAATCACTTCCTTCTGGCACACATTCCTCGCATGAATGAATCCCATGATCCTGGGAGGCCATTCAAGGTGGCTATCACCTTCTTCTGCATTCTTCACTTCTTCTTTTACTACTTCAAGTTGTTCTCGATTTGAGAGATTCTTATGACTGCATGGTCTCTGCATTCTGGATCTTCACATTCTTCAACTGATTTCTTAAGGTCATGTCCCAATCTATGTTATTCCCTTCAAATAGCTTGGTCAAGGAATCAAACCTCATTGGTGTCTTTAGGGAAGACACTTGTGGTACAAGTTGATCTGTGACTGAATCAACCATGATCTTCTTGGCCTTGACCAAGTTCTTCTTGTGAAAGGCTTCTAGCCTCATCTCCCTCTGAAACTGGAACCTCTCTACTCATGTAGGTGTCCAATTCATTTTCTTCAGAGAGATCATATACTTCTATGCTTGGAAGTTGTCAAATTCACCAAGCTTATCATCAAGCTGATGTGATAGATCACTTTGAAATGAGAACCTTAAATGAAAATAGCAATAGATTAGATCTTACTGATTTGAGGTATCCGTCTTGATACCGGAGCTCACTGATCTAGGGTTTGTCACAAAAACCCTAATTTTAAAAACTTGGAATATTTTAGATCTGATTGTATATACAGATAGATCTCTTCAAATGGAGCTGTCCAATGTACTCCTTTTTTTGAAAACGGTGGAGGGAAGCTCCCGAAACAAGACGCCCTAGTTTTCCAATTTCTTCTACAGAAATGCATGTTACTGTTTCTATGATATCTCTGAACTTACTGCTCCTCTATGTCTAAAATTTTTGTACTAAGGTAACCTTGCATGTCCTCGATCCAACAACATAGGTTTCATCAGAATTGGTTTCACCATTTGGGATTTATGATCCTTTTCCCAAGGTGACCTGTTATAGGACTGTTCTGAACAACGAAGTTGTATGGAATGCCACGTGTCACTGGTTCATCTTCTGAGTCTGATATTAGGATCACCGACATCAAAGTCTGTTACCTTTTTGGAACATCTTCAAGAATTCCATTTGGAACTCTGTAGTCCAAGATATTGCAATTCTCCCTAGGTGTCCTATTTAGGGATGAATTCTGGAAGAGGCTAGAACCCTAAATTGGAGAGATCATATCTCCTATAATACAGTGAATCTGAGGTTGAAGTTTGAAAACAGTGTGATTCAGGATTTTAGCTTCGGCCCCTGAAATTTTTCGCTCTTGATACTTCGCCAATCTCGGGATATAGCGAATGTACCAAAACTTAGCAGTTTTAGTATTTAGGGTTTTTCTAGCTCAGGGTCAAACTAGGGTTTGACTTTCCCGGAGTTTCACCCAACCAAATTTCTTGATCCAGGTCTCTAAACTTCGGTTTTGATGAGGAGAAAAATCCTATGCTAGGCTTACTCAAAAATTCCTCTTCTATAGAAATCCCTAATTTCCACATCAAAAAACTAAAAATGCTCGGAATCAAATTCCGCTTCGATAGAAAGATGCACCCTTCAATGGAGAGTCATCCTAGCATACTTTTGCTGATGGATTGTGGAGAGAGACCCATAAAGTAAGAATCCCTAGCTTCTGTAGCTACACAATTCCTTCTTCTCAGGTTAGCTCTGATACCATGTTAGTTTTTCATCATATAAGATAGCATTATGATCTTAGGATCTTTTCACTGAGAGAATAACAAGCACAACAATAAAACATAAACACATCACAAGAGACAAGAGACACAAAGAGTTTTCCTCTGGGAAACCATAAAGGAGAAAACCGCGCAACTTCCTCAGAGATAGAATCAGTACCAAAATAGTAAAATTGGAAAATAGTAAGATGATCTCCCGACAGCAACAGTCTCTCTCTCTCACACTGAGAGAGCTTCTCCTCTCTCACTCATGCGCCCCAATGAGTGAGTGTGAGTGTTGCAAGTGAGATAAATAGAGAGGCTCACTCTCTATTTATATTCTTTCGTTCACTTGAAGTGCACTCCAACATGTCGGCCTCACTTAAAAATTACTTACTAGAGCCGACATCTCTAGGAGTGTCTAATAACCCTAGTGCCCCACCACTTCTGGGGACTTTGCCTCCTTCAACCAATAGGAGGGTAACACAATGGTGGGGACTATTGCCTCGACTTACAATGACTCACCTAGGGTCGAATTCACTAGGATAGTCTAATAACCCAAGGGCCCCACAACTGTGGGAACTTTAACCTCTGACCAATAGGAGGGTTACCCACAGTGACTTGACATGACTTTCTCATTATAGAAACTTCCCGGAATAAACATCGGGGTATGACATGACTCAAATACATTACAATACATCCCGGAATAAACATTGGGTTACAATAGATAATAACTACAAGTGAATACATTCCAAAGTTACAATTACATCAACAAACTCATCCTATCATGATGCATCTGGATTCAAAGATCGGAATACATTTCTAAAAAAAAATTCTAGATCTGATATATCTAACAAATTTGTCTTGTAATCTAACCTACAATCATCATCCCTCTTATAATCAACATCAAAAACTCTACCAAACTCAACTATTATCGACAAGGAGGAATTAGAGTTCTTGTTCCATACACATATATGGGTTTAGAATAACCGATTTCATCTGATTATGGATAATGGCATCTATAAGAACTTTTATTCTAACGCTATAGTTAAGAAACTAGTTCTTATCACCACACCGCATCCTCAACCTTATAACATCGGTTGGATGAAGGATAGATAAGAACTCATAATCACTTGACAATGCAAGCTCGACTATTTCATTAGGCCTTTGAAATATTAAGTACTCTGCGATGTGGCACCTCTTTCTGTATCTGATGTATTATTTGGGAAACCTTACTTGTGGGATCGACATGGAAGTTATCATTCACAACCTAAAAAGGTGATTGTTAAGATTCACAACTAGTGGTATGGAATACCATAATGATGACCCAAACTGACATTTGAAATGGTATATGATAAACAAGAAGAAACGTCGATCAAACATGCTCAAAATTTTGCATTGATCATGATCAGGCCTTGACATTCTAGCAAGACTCTAGAAACTTTTCGACCAACCGACAACTGTAGGTCTCGATTGAAGAAAAAAATTGACAACATTCTTGAAGAATACTAGAATATTTTCAAATCAACCCATGTAGTGTCGCTACACTACAAAGTAAAACACTCCATTGAAATCACTCTTGGTTCTTCTTTACCTAATGCATATGTCTAAAGGAGATCCATTATTGAGAATGAAGAAATTTATCGATATATCCAAGATTTCATCGATAAGGACCATATCTAGCCCATCTCCTATCCTTTTGGAATTCTAGTTATCCTTGTTCCAAAGAAAGATAGGAATTGGAGCACGTGCATTGACTATAGGGAACTCAACAAGATTTTGGTGAAGAATCAGTACCCTTTGCCAAGAAATAATGAATTGATTGACTATCTGAAAGGTTCTAAATTATTTACTAAAATCAATCTTAAATCAGGATATCATCAAATTCTGATCGATCCCTCATATATATGGAAGACTTCTTTCAATACCAAGGAAGGGTTGTTTGAATGGTTAGTCATTCCTTTCATCTTAATCAATGCACCTGCAACCTTCATGTGATACATGGATGATGTGTTGCGACCTTTAATAGGAAAATTTTTCATTGTCTATGTCGAATACATCTCGATTTACAGTAGAACGTGGAAGGAACATGTATAACATCACTGACAAGTACTCGACATCCTCCAACAACATCAATTCTACTTGACTTTTGATAAGTGTTCATTTTCCAGAACAACATCAAATACTTAGGGTATGTACTCAAAACTCCAGGTATTCACGTCGACCCAGAAAAGGTATAGATCCTCGAAGATTGGCCCATTCCTGAGAACACCCATGAAATCAGAATATTTCTTGGTTTGGAGAATTTTTAGCGACGATTTGTACTTGGATTCAATCACATAACCTAGTCATTGAATAGGTTGAATAAAGGGAATGGAATAACTATTTATAAGTGAAGCTCAGTACAACAACCATATTTTTAGAAACTTAAGAACTAGCTTTGTACCACACTAGTACTTGTGTTACCTAATTTGCATCAACCTTTCGATATTGAGAGGGACCCATCAGACTATGCCTTGGGTGCAATAATCATGTAGTTTAGTCAGTCGGTCACTTTTGATTTAGAAATATGTAATGAAATCATTAGGAGGTATTCGACATATGAAAAGGAGATTTATGTCATTATTCAAGCATTCAAGCAATGGAAACACTATTTCCTTGTAAAGGAAATTATCATTCATATTGAACATAATCCCCTACAATTCACTTCTTCCCAATCCAAGTTGCACACAACTCGACAACTCAAGTGGATTAATTACCATCAATAATTCCACCTAGTAATTCAGTATCGAAAAAGGAAAATCCAATTCCACAACTGATTCTCTAAGATGACCACCCATTAATCTCCTTCTTATAGTGATGAGTATGAAGTATATGAAACCACCACTTGGACTCATTTGTATCAAGTAGACAACAACTTCTCATCAGTCTATCGACAACTTCAAACCAATAATTTGTCTACCACCTACTATTTCCTAAAAGACACCTTTCTATATAAGATCAAATAGCTTTGTGTACCGACAGGTGAGCATAGACATAATCTCATTTGGAATGCACACTACAACAATACTACAAGACACTTTGGACTGATGAAGACCCTAGTCATTCTTCAGAAGTATTTTTATTGGCCTACACTTAAATATGACATCAATAAGTACATCCGATCATGCATGGCTTGTGCCATTGGTAAACTGCCTAACATATAAAAAGGATTATAAATTCCCTTGTTAGTTCCTAATCGACCTTGGGAGTCTATTTCTATGTATTATTTTGTGGGATAACCTGTCACCAAGCATGAGTGTGACACGATATTGGCCGTAGTGGATATATTTTCCAAGATGTCCATTCTCATTCCTTGCAAGAAGATAACGACAACACAACATAATAATCATCTCTTTGTTTAACATCTCTGGAACCATTTTGTCTAACCGACTACTATTGTTTCTGACAAATATGCCATATTTGTTATCATTTTTTGGAAAACACTATGGAAGAAACTTGACGCACAACTTTGATTGTCAAGGAATTTCTACTCCCAGATAGATCAACATACATAAGTTTTGAATTTCTTGGTTGTACAACTTCTCTACATGTATAAACACAAGCATCACTGAACATGGGATGAAAGTCTCCCATACATTTATCACGGTTCCAATCATTCTTAGCACAACTCGATAGGAAAGAGTTCATTTGAAATATTCTATGGATTTCAACCCTCAACGCCTATCAACTTGGTCAATCCTTTGACAAAATTGGATGACACTAATCATAGACAACGAGAAGTTGAGAAAGAACTCAAGCTCAAGGATCATATTTGTGACATTCAAAAACAAGTACAGGAGATGTTACAATAAGCTAATGTGAAATCTAAGGAATGACATGACAAGCATCATATTCCTCGTTCTTTTCAATTTGGGGATCAGATCTGGCTACACCTCAAGAAACATCGGTTCATTGGACCAAACAAGAATCTAAATCCTTTGTGTTATGGTTCATACATTTTTCTTGAGAAAATTGGCAAAAACACTTTCAAGATCAGCATTTCTTCATACCTAGGTATACATCGAGTCTTTAATGTGGATATGTTTTGACCATATCATGCACCATTTCTATAACAAACAAACTTGTAGAGGACAAAAACTAAAGATATACATCTAGACGTTTAAGATCCTTTTCCTTGTGACACAATCATGGGATGAGTAGTAGGCCATACAAGGCTACAAATATTTCTATTGTATCAGGTAGCTAAACCAATAAACCTCCCATCCTAAGAAAAGTGGTATTCTATTGATGAATTGACCAAGAATTTTCCTTATCTTCCTGAGAAATAAACAAGGACCGTTTCTTCTTAAGGAGGGAGGAATGATCCATCCAAGAAGTCAATTCGCTTTCTCGACTAGTTGGCCTAGTCCTATTTGACTTCTCACATCACTTGTTGAAGACAAAAACCGACAACTACTAGAACTGAAAACAACATAACTCATCAAATATTGACGACTCCAACATGCTCCATCGACATTGACTATTTATTCCGTCGAAACTAGCCACAACATAACTCATCGATACCAATGACTCCAACATGCTCCATCAACATTGACCATGGAATAGTGTATCCAATAGACTGTTGCTCTGTCTACCAATTGATTGGCATGCCTAAGATTTTGTAATCATTACAACTTATCTTGTAATTGAGTGTAAAGGGGAGGCACCCAAGCATTCCAACACACACTAGATAAACCTATACACTAATGTATTATAAGGGAAGTGATGCATGTAACTAAGTACACACAAAATTAATAAAATATTTTTTTTAGATTATTGCATTTTTTCTGTAAACATATTCTTATTTCTTGATTTCTTTGATTTTTCAACATGGGCTCAATTTATTTCTCCATAATAGAACTTGACTCATTCATTAAAACCTGTTGTCCCTTGTCAAACACCTAGGTGATGCAGATCAATCCTTACAACTACATTGGTTTCACACATTGTGCAAGTCATTGGTCAAAGAATTTATCTTTGGTTGCTTGGGCCATTTATATGCCCCACCAAAATTAATACCATATAGGAATAGTTTTCTTGGGGAAACTCATTAACAATCGAGTAGAATGTGTCTTTATTATTGGTCTCTTAACCGATGCAATCCATCTCAACATAATCCATTTATATGTGCACTTAGATTCCCAGCTAGTTATCTCGTAGTTGAAAAATGTGTTCTATGTTCTCAATCCACTCCTCTTATACAATTTATTTTGAGTGCACCTTCTCATATGATAATTTGAAACCATTAATTTCACACATGTCCCAAGGAACGCTAATTCATTCTCCAAGTTTGTCACAAACCAGGTGTTGAATAGGAACTTAATATATAAATCATCTACCTAACCTTGCACAATAAAACAAAGAATATATATGTATATGTGTTGACCATCATACAAATCATGTGTAAACACCTAAAACTATAAATGGTAAACATCAACACATACATAAACATATAATCACATATACCTCCATCATATACATACATCACACATACATGAGAAACATGAAATGTGTTTCCAAAATGGTGTGTGTGTGTGTGTGTGTGTGTGGCATCAAAAGGGTCCTCATTGGGGCATATACATAAATAATCATTATCCGTATGGGCTATAAATACAAAAAATACCTCCCTTAGGACCCATCAAATACATATACAAAATTGGGCTCTCAGAATTATCTCAAAAAAAATACAAAAAAGTGCCTAGAACTTAGGTTGCTCCTCCAACAGTTGGATCACAGGGCCCCAAGATATCTGAAAATTTCACAACATCTCCTTTCACTCCTCTTTCCACCCTTGGAACGGGTCCCCGATTCGGTCCTAGTCCTAGCCTATTCCTAGAAGGAAGACCATTTCCTCATTATACCTCTTATACCACATACTATGCCACTACTAACCATTGCATTAACAGGAACCGACCAGTACCACATGCTCCCAGAAGCTAGAGATTTTGGGCTATATCCTCATCATCCAGATTAGAGATCTATCAATCATTGATCCCCCCTATCAAAATGCATAGTTTCCTCTCAATCTTAGCTAAGGAATCCATGGCCTCATCCCTTATCTAAATAAAAAATAGAAAAAGTGCCTAGCACTCAAGTTTCTCCTCCAACAGGAGTAGCCTCACTGATAGCCTCAAAATTGGGATTTTATACTTATCTAAAAAACAATACAAAAAGTTCCTAGAACTCAAGTTGATCCTCCAAAAATTGGATCACAGAGCCCCAATATAGATAACAATTTCACATCATCTCCTCTCACTCATCTTTCCACTCCTAGAGCTGGTCCTTGAATCGATCCTGGTCATGGCCTCTGCCTAGAAGGAATACATTATCCTCCCTATACCGCTTGTGCCACATAGCATGCCACTGCTAACCATCGCATCAACAAGAACCAACTAGAAACACATGATCCCAGAAGCTGGAGAGTCTGGGCGAGCTCATCATCATCTATATTGATGATCTCTTGATCATCGATTTCCATTGTCAAAATTCCTTGTTTCCTCTCATCTCAACTAAGGCATCCACGACCTCATCCATAATAGCCACTTCCATAGAAGGAGTAGCCTCACCAATAGCTACATTAGTAGCTCCATCCTTACCACGTACTTCTCCAACAACTCTTATTAACCCTACAACCACCTCACATCGTTGATGATGACATCCCCCTTGCAGTGGTTGAACTAGCCCAACATTTGCATCATAGATAAAATACCACAAGCAATACCTGATATACATGAGAATTATGTGAATAACCATAACATATACCAAAATAAATATAATAAAAAAACACAAAGCATACCTATGGCGTCCCATCCATGGACTGGTAGGGGAAACTCTATATCCCCAGTGTAATCCATGCCACTCCATGAATACCGCTCCATCGAACCTATTCATTGTCTCCACACATCCAAAAATGCATGCATAAATATATGCTTGACCTCCCCTCCTCCATCCCAAAGAATCACCTCCCCTAATACATCATCTGAGGCCTGTACAACCCCCTGATTGATACCCCAAGAAGTTTCCTTAGAGAAGGATATTTCTTAGAAAAATTGTACCATATCACACTCCCATGTTAGATTGTTGCATGACCATATCCTCCTTGATCACTTGTAAGATACTCCATTACTTTATCACGCAACATCGGTCGCCATGCTACCTGGTGACCTCTTATCATGCTATCCATTAGTATTCGTTGCCCCCCATATCATCCTGTGTGGCTAATACAACCCCAATACCCTCAACACTACAGTCACCAATACCCAAACTACAATCATAGTAACGTGGTGCACCATAATATACCCCGAACTCAATAAAACCTATTCACCACCACAGTACTCATCAACAAGACCCTCAATAGTCTTACCCCCTCCCATAGCTAGTTTGTCATCTCCCATAGACCATTACTAGACATCCCATTCAGAAAATAGATTTCCTAAGAAGTGATGCTTAGGTCCTCTCTGCCCACATGAAAAACTGACTACTTTGGATCCCACATTTGGATAATCTCATGTAATATATAATCCATCAAATAGATAAAGGGGCACCTAATAAACTTTAGGATCTTGACATCATAGAATGTCTACATAGCCACAAGTTCTTGATCCACCCACTCCACCATCTCATCATAATGGCACTCCCACCACTCAATTTAATGCATATCGATCAACTGCTAGCACCTAAAATCATATAAGGTCAAATATTAAAGTGGATTTTTTTAAAGGGTATATAATGAACCTTTATTGCATGATTTTTCTTCAAAGAATTGTTCAGGTCACACATCACCAATACCTAATAGCCACACTCTACATGACTATACGAAGGATAATCGCACGAAACATTTTTCATGATATTTGCATGGTTCAACTACGTAATCAGTGTGACTATACCACACACAGTCATCCATAACCTATGTGTATTTGAAGCACACATATCATGCACCTCGCATGTATATACCCATTATCACATAGGGCAACGCACAATAATGGATTATCACACACAGCTGCATGAGATAATTCCCAATACCTGTGTGGTCATTTTTAACCCTCAAAATTGATCATGCAAACAATGGATGCCCCTAACCCTAAGATTAATAAAAAAAAATAAAGAGGGTAAGCTTTAGGCTTACCTTGATCTCACTGTTTCGGAACTAGATGCATGGATCTCTTTGAATCACAAAAAACATCCTCTAGAACTCGAAAATTACACAGTACAAATCATTTCAAAAAGCAGGACCCACCCATATTTATAGAGATTTGACCCCACCTTCAAACCTTCACCACAACCAATATATAAATCCATTTGACAAATAGTTCCAAACACTACAATCACCACATCAATATTTATAGAGTGACACTCCTCACTCTATAAACTAGGGTATTTCTTTGGAACTTTTTTTTTCTTGCGCACATCATAGGTGTGCCATATTTTGGTTCTTATTTCTGCATTGTCAATACCTTTATCATATCTGATACTACACTTGGGTAGTCGATTCATGTTTACAAGATCACAACTTGAAAGTGGATATTTTTCAAAACCTCAGTTACACTGATGCAAGATTCCTATCATATGTATCACCCTAAAAATGGCATATAGGCACCATTTTCCCTCAGCTTACATTACATTTACAAGTACTCCCACTGATAACCATAGGGTCCTAATTCCCAGTACTAATGTTCCATCAACATTATCATTATGAATAACATGTTTCCCACATGGGTGTGCGTTACATTGCAAACCATATCAAAATTTGGCACCAATGATTTCGAAACCCCACAAGCCCTAAGAATTTGACCCACTTTGAAAAAATTAACCCATAGTTCATCATTTATATAGATGCTCATTTACTCCCGCTCACCCTTTAGTAGTTGATGCCACCAAAATACTTGACATATGTTACAATATGTATTCACTATTGACCATAATACACCCATGAGTAAATCACCATTCTCAATATCCCTCGTATCATCACCCTCATGAAGACAACAATGGGCCCCCCTCCCTCTGAAGATACCAATTATATCCAGTTATTCCCGCAAGAAAAATATGTATGGAATTGATCAATGGGGAACACGTCTTTGAATTTGCACATTAACCATCCCACCATCATGGAAAAAGTTCCCCAAATCACTCAAAAATATGACAACCCCATCCATCTTCAAATCAATTCCTCAATTTCCCAAAAAATATGGGAATCCAACCCATCATCAAATCGGTCCTCCACTACACCCAAACCATGGAGACCTTGCCAATTATTCATCATGTACAAATGATTCCCCAATCCACTAAAAACTATGGGAACCACCCAATTCTTTTGGCATAAACCATTTGGTTTTCTTTGATCGTTATAGTTGAGTCTCAATATCCCCAACATTATATGTTTTGTCAGCCACTGTTCTATCAGTACTTTATCTTCACCAAAACTCTTAATCTATAGTTTTTATCCCTTCATTACACTTTATCCCTATATTTTGAAGAATTTTGTCATCAATAAATACCTAAGTTCACATTGATCAAAGGAAGCTATGAGCCCCACGCTTATCAACCAGTCTTGTGTTAGGTCTGCCAGTCCCACATTTGGTTACAAAATGATCTTGGTTCGAGAGAAAATACCCTTTTCTTATCATGTTCTTCATATTTAATCAACATCATATCCATTTATTATGATATTTGAATAGGTTACAAGTGGTACCTTGAGATTCCTTTTAATAAATATAAGGAAACTCCTCAAACAATGTAGGGAGAGTCATTGGTGCTCCCTAATTTTGTGGTCTCCCCTATTCTCGTGTCAACACATATATTTCATCAGGGGGAGTCATACATTATGAAGGTATCAATGTTCACATTTGAAAATCATGGTAGTAGTACATATGGCACAGTGAAGTCCCTAGTTCAACAACTTCACTTGTATTCTAGTCCCCCACCCTTATGGGCTTCTCATGATATTTAGTAGTTCAACTTCTTCAAAACCAGTGACATCATTCCCATGTTTATTTACTCTCACATGGATTGGAGCCAAATTCATCCATGTCCCAATAGTTTTACAAATTCACCCCTTGGTCTCCTCATAATGTATCCATCTTGGAAAATCTTCACGAGCATGGGTATTCCCACCTTGTTTGTATAAAACACCATTATTTGTTACTGCTTCACCAACAATATTTCCTCCATGGGAGGAATCTATTCATCCACAAATGCTCCACAAATCTCAAGAACAAACGAGAGACAAAAATAAATGATGATTCATTATCAACCCTACATTACCCTTTAAACATCATACATTAGGGGTAATATATTAACACTTAATTATCACACACATGTGAATTTTTTGCAATTTACATAGAAAGGAATCATCAACATATAGCATTCATCCCACCAAATGCATCCCCATTAATATCCAAGAAGTAACATGAGTCAAGAATGCCAAAAGAACAACCAAAATATAGGGTTGTGCGACCAGCCCTCTGGTTAGGTGTGTTATTGTGCATATTACCAGTTGTGTGCCTGCACAATACCTGCATAGATTTTCATTCAATATCTATGTGACTGTAAAAATGGTGGGATCTCAACCACCAGACGCGCATTTAAGGCTCATGAAAGCCCCTCACCGACACAAATTTAAACTTTTCTTCTCAACATTATGGATGAGCATTCAATAGCTCCAATTGTGTACCTTGAATCTAGTTCATGAAGTGATGGGGTTCACACTTGGATCTAGTTGTTTCTTGGCCACCTCTTGGCCTATAAAAGGGATCCATGGCCATGCATATTGTAAGAAAAAATTAGAGCAAGTTTATGTTGTTATAATTATGATAGAAATCCCTTATATCTCACCCTTTCCTAATTGATAGCATTCCCTAAGCTCAATTTCCTCCTTCCTCCAAGGGGCAAATGTTTCTCTCTATTAGTTCTTTTAGCTATCTACCATTTAGTGTGGAAAAAATAAGCCTCCATAAGGGGGATTGTTTGCATCCATTTAGATATCATGTCTCCTAGGTGAGACTATATGCATTTGCTTGACCATTTAGAAATCTAAATTGGTTCTTGTGCTTGTTGCTTGTTATGGTTTGCATCCCTCTTCCCTTATTTGTTTATTCAAGTTATTTTTAGTTTTTTTATTTTATTTCACTAACAAGAGATTGTAATATCTACTTAGGGTTACCACATTTACTTTTTGTTTCTGAACACTGGGCTTAGTCAACAACATGAAGGGATTTCACCCACAATGGGAGAGTTTGCACAGTTTTGTACATATTTTTCCACAACAAAGTCCTTTTCTAATGATTCACCACCAACTTGAACATTATTCATCCATGTGTTGGTAACTCATCAACATATTCGATTCAATATCCACTAGTCCATGGTTATGTTTAACTCCATGGTATCCTTCAAGAGATGGTCGACTAATAAATATATGATCACATAGTATCTTCTATATAAGGATAGGAAGGTCGATCACACCCCCTTCACGTATCCATGCTTTTAACACCTTGGTACTCACACGATTTCTCCCACAAAAAGGTGCAATGTATATTGTTGAGAACAAGGATAATTTTAGGGGCAAATTTTAGCCCATTGGGCTATTTTTCCATGTTTTTCTCCCAAAAAAGATTCGCCATTTTGCATTTTTTGAAGCCTTGTTTCGCCCAATTTTGATGGGGTANCTAGTTGAGAATTCATTATTAGGACAATAGTCAAATTCACATAGCAACCTTAAATACATAGAAAATAACAAATATTTTGAACTAATAAAGGAGTCCATGGATTGTCATACAACTATCGCTATAATTATAAAGAACGCTAAATTTTAGAAAACATTTAAAATTTTATGCAACTTCTTAATTTTCAATATTTATATTTGCATAGAAGAAATATTTAATTTTAATGAGGAAAACAAAAAATATATTTTACAAACTAACCCAATCTTATGGAATGAAAAACATGTACCATGGAAATATTAATGGACCTATGGTTGTTTTGATGATAGTAATGGTAGAGAACATCTTCAATATGAAGAAAAATACAAATTTGTTTGGATTAGTGCCATGGTGTAATTCTTTGTCATGTGATCAATGAGATATTTTAATTGATATTTTGTCTTTAAATATTTATTTATATAATCATTGAGTGCTTTAAGTTGCATGAAGTGTGAGCAATGATCAAATTTGGAGGGTTGGTATTAATTTCAATTGGAAGGGCGTATATTCAACTAACCCTTCAATGGTGAAGGCTTATATGAATAATTGTACTTATATTAACAAGTGTGAACTAAGTAAACCCTTCATAAAAAAAAGTGAAAATAAAATATTGTCTTTCTAAATCTTTACAATCTTCCAAATAAGGGATAGATGGTGGAGGTTCTTGAAATGGATGCCTCTTGTAGGGTTGTGCCAACAAGTGGGGAGGATCGAAGGAGCAAAGGAAATTCTCTTTTTGGTAGGTTTCTTATCGAGTTAGTCAGGTAAAAATTGTAATTTTAACAATAATTTGTAATTTTATAAATTTTGGTATGTATAAAATGCTATTATAATTTAATCAATAAAATTTATACTTCTTGTAATATCCCGAATGTAAGTTCTAGATACCTGTGATTTTGGTTATTTTTTTTTATAGTGGCGCTCGGTGCCTGGACCATGAACCATGGATATTATCATGTTTATTGTTAAAACTATGTTATTATTATTATTATTATTATTATGATTATTATAACTAAAATAATGGAACAACATGGACAACAACGCTGCTGGGGGTCTTGGGATTTCACATGTGAAGGGGTTGGGGTTAGGAGTTGTGGCCCCCCCTAAAAATAATATAATATTTCTAATGTTTTTATTATTGGACCCTAGTGGTATTAATATCTATAATTAACACTTAGTATAAACCCATGTAACCATGCAATAATGCACATACAACCATGCACCATGCACATAGCACTCCAGTAAATTGGAGTAGCTCTCAATCAATTAGAGTCATACTGGTTAATTAGAATTGTCCTCGGTTAACTAGTGTCCAGGGTTAATAGACCCGAGTTAATGAGATGAATTCAAGTCATCTTCAGTTAATTTGGGATCTTTGAGTCAATTTTATTTATCCTAAATGAATGGGAATGGTCTAGGGAGAATTAGAGTCATTCCTTATGAATTCGAGTTACCACCATGCATGGGGAGTAATTTATGGATAAATTAGAGATAGCTATGGGGTGTTGAGTCAATTTTTAGAAATTCAAGTGACCTAGTGAATGGGAGTGTATTTGTTAGTGGTTTACAGTGAGTCTCGGAGGAATTCAAGTTGTTATGTTTATAACTTAAATGAGTCATTCAATTTTTTTTGGAAGCCCTAATGAGTCCTTCCTCAATGGTATGGATTCAATCTCTTGGAGGAAATTTGAATTGGCATAAGGGGTTTTGAATTGCTCTAGAATTCATTCATTATTTTATTATAGAGTTTGTTTACCAGTGTAGAGAAAGCTTTGACAAGATTAGCGAATGATAAAGGGAGATTTCACATAGGATTTTTCACACAAATTTGAATCAGTTTGTCTTGCATGTTATAGAGATCCTGTGAGGGGAAGTCAATGGTTATTGGAGATCCATCCTCCATTGAATTTGAATTATCTAGTATGGGTTTGAATTATTATTTTGCACCTAGAAGGTGAATAAGGTGTTAGCACCCTGTAATTTTCCTATGGGTGTTGTAGGAAGTAACAGGGGTAACCATTTCAAAACAGCTTTAGAATTCCTTCTAGCCAAGGCAGTCATAGAGGGATCTCTCTTTTCACAGTAACATTCACATACACATTTGTATTTAACGACCACGCAGAAGACTAGATTTCTACTAGTAACAGGACAGTTAAAAATCAAAGGATGGAAAGACAAACAAAAGAAAAACCATTGGGCAATGGAGTCACAGTCTAAAACATTCAAGGATGTTACAACATATAATGAAAAGTGTTTTTCTCTTATATCTCATGAGGCAAAGTAAGCGTGGAATTCAGCCAAATATATTTAAAGCGATGACAGACAGGAATAAGGAAATAGCTTGGTGAAACACAAAGGCATCTATCAAGGACAAATATCTGAGAACACATTTAGGGGAAACTAACAAAGGGCGATAGCTGAAACAGAGCACCTATCGATGCATAAATTCTGTCAAAGCTACTACAATCACATTACAAACATGATTTATGATGCAGGAGCGCTTAGCTGAGAATGAATTCCTGCATGCTAATCTAGAAATGTATTGGCAGAAATAACACATATGAAAATGAAATAAACATGGAACACAAACTAAACACATACATCGTGATGACTCGCATAACCTCCAAGAATAGTTTTCGTTAATACTCCCAAAAATATTTGTAGAGCTACAAAACAAACGCTGAGGCCTCAAAAATGAAAATCAGTCCAACCTCTATCCTCCTCTAAGGAGGCTCTATTTATAATGTGAATCACCCTTGGGATCTGTGCCAAAATAGGGTAGCAAAAATGGTTACAAAACATGGTATTAACCTGAGACATCATGTTGAATCCTAACAAACTATGACAAGGAATATTATCTATGATTTACGTATAAAACAGGAAATAAGGAATCGCAGGCATGCTAGATCAAAGGGGAAATGTGGGATCTGGTTGAAAGTAACATTTTAGGGAACCTACAATGGTCTGGTGCTAACACAACTTGGGACCTCTCTTCCATAGTAGAGGTGAAGGATCCTTAGTTCATCACAAGCACTCATTATGGTACTGCTACTCCCAAATATTCACCATTTCACCCCTTTCTAGGAGACAAATTGTTGTAAATAGGTCTCATATATCCACCCACATATATCAAATGTTGACACCTGTGTAAAAAATGAGAGAGGTTTTTGTAATTGACCACGTTCCTGAAAAAATAAATGTTTCCATTTAGCCATATTCCCCTCCAGCGCATCGAGATATTCTTCTGAATTTGATGACTCAGACGGAATTTTGAATTTCTGGAAAATTTCCCTTTGAAGATGGCTTTGATTCTCTCAAACCATAGCACCTGTGTAGAAAATGAGAGATCTTATTGTATATGAACATGTTTTGAAGAAGCACCTCTCTCTGTTTCCTGAAATTCTTCTTGGTTTGGGGGAAACAAGTCGCGAAATATAATGAATAAAACAATCATTTTACAGAAAAATGTGTTTGTTGTGGCACATAAAATTTTGCTGAGCTTTCAAAGCTTAAACCTCCTGCACTTTGCCCATGCGAGATCACTGTGGAACGTTGATCGGGATCAAGCAAGATCTCATCCGTCTAATTGTGGATCTCATAGTTGATTTCGCAACCACGGGACTTTGGTTGCTTCTATGCTTATTGGTGGCATGAAAATCACCCTCTGCCATTGATTTATTTCTCCCATCAATATGACCATTGATTAGGTCCATAGGTTAATGTCCTTTCACAAGGTCATGACTTTTAATTTTCTCGTGCATTTTTACCATGCAAAAATTCCCTTGTATGGTTTTCATGACTTATGAATGGTTTGTGGATATTTCTTCAAAACTGGTTTGTGTCAATATCCCACATGCGCTAGAGAACTTACGTCTTCATTGTTTATATACCTCGCTAGTTTGCATATGTATTAAGGGACAAAGAAAGGATAATACTCCTTGTGAGTTGGGCACTTAGACGCTTAATGGAATGCTAACTTGTATTTTTTTTGATGTGGCAGGTGCGTGGTTCCCCACGTGACCATATTTTTACACAGACCTCATTTGCTAAGTTAATGAAAATAGTAAACATTGGCAAAAAAACATAAAAATTCGACTGTAAGTACAAATTTAGATATAAAACAAATGCTCATATTTTATTTTTAAAAAATGAATAAAATATTTTAATTGACCAGGATTCCTTTCTTTTTCCCAAATGACCAATGAAATCCTTTCTCTTGCAAACTTGCTTGATCGAGAAAACCAACTCCTGCAAAACTAAAATTTAGCACAAGTGCTAACAACAGCTCCAACTCGGGGATGTTATCCTCCCTGTGAGGTAGCAAAGATCTCCGTAGGCCAGACTCCTTATCCATTCGGCTACTCCTAGACTTTCTCTGATATCCTCAACCTGTTCAATTCATACTGCAACCAACTATACCTTGCAAATCTAAACTTGAAACTAAACTTCTACTGAAATCAAACTAAAACTGCTAAGAAAGAAATGCTCGCCATGTCGGGCTTATTTACACACTCCCACCCTACCTACTGAACAACAATGCTCAATCAAGTAATTTATTACTTCCAATGAAGCCAATCAAGCAAATGATCCAATGATTGAGCTCCTTCATCATGCTTGACCATAAATGAAGGATTTGATGGAAAAAGGTTATGATAAATAAATTGATCTTTACTATAAATCCATAACCATCCATTACTACTATAAATATTCTCCATGTATTCTTCCACTTGGTCATGAAAACCTACAAAATTTTATGTTATTTGTTTTCCATCACAAGGATGCTCCAAATTATTTGGAATTCCAAAATTCTTTCTTGGTCACACATAGATTGACAAGACTGCTACAAATTATTGTTTACCTCAGCAAAAGAAATGTAATTGGTTGAATCAGAATTTTGGCTCATGTCCATTTCAGTAAAGGAAGATACTATCAACTACTGGGAATTTTCATGAATGTCATGGTAGTTAGTTTGTGTTTAATTTTTCTAAAGTGAGTTCTCCTATAACATTTCTAACATCTCTTCATCCATAAACTCATCATTTCCATACAGGTTTTCCAAATTTTCAATGAAACCTTCAACATGCATGCAACAATCTTAGACTAGCAGCAAGGAAGGGTACTATTCTTTAAAATGTTCATGAAATGTTGTATGTAAGTCTTGAAGGAAAATGATAAACTCTCTAATGGTAACCCATCATACCATGAACATTTCCATTAAACAATCCTCATAAAATTTCACCCCCAACTTATATACATGCATATGAAATCTAACCAAATGAAGGGCAACATCATCATTCTTCTGATTTTT
The DNA here is from genome assembly GCA_001517045.1 of Pseudotsuga menziesii. NCBI lineage: Eukaryota > Viridiplantae > Streptophyta > Pinopsida > Pinales > Pinaceae > Pseudotsuga > Pseudotsuga menziesii. The sequence goes on from LPNX010701586.1 coordinate 589,251, forward strand.
TGAATTTTGGAAGACATTTTTGCCAATCTACATTAGGTATTCGATTCGAAAAACCAAGAATGTGGGAACGATTCATAGGGGCATACCTTGCAGACATAGAACTCATCTTGATGATGAAGAAACTGAATCGGCTCTTCAAGCTTTGCAACACTTTGCCAGTGGAGCTACCATAGAACGTGTTGGGTGTTATAATGTCTTAAATAATTCACCTAATATTCAATTATCGACCAAGGTTGGTAAAATTAGATTTGACACAAAATATATGCGAAGATAGAGGGATTCATAGGGTTTTGTGGAAATATTTTAACAAAGAAAATATTGAAAGATATTTCAAAATGAAAAATCGAGTCAAACTCCTAAAAATTTAACTATTAAGGTCATTAAACCAGAGCAAAGTATTAGAATAGAGTAGTATCAACCTATACTACTCTATTCTATAAACAAATACTAAAAGGTAAAGATATAAACAATTCTACTCTAATAAAGTAAACTACCTATTAATCAACTATTCACTTCTTAATCTAAGAATTAGAAAGCTTCATAAACAATTTCAGAAACTAACTATACAAGGAATTATAATACTGGAAACAAGATTACAACAACTGGATATACTTTAAAAACTTCAACAATCAAACTATACATGCAACTAATGAATGTACATAACAGTTAAACTAAACTATCTAGTTCCATTCTCCTTGGGGGTTCTGAGGATATGCATTCATTGTGATCAAAAATGCAGAAGGAGTAGTGTCAAAATGGTTTTCAAAAGAAGTAAAGAAATTGAATGGGATTAGATCTAAACTAACTTCTAAAACTATGTGCAAACTAAGGAATGTCCACTTACAAGTGATGGTAAACATGGTGATCTATTCCCTAAGCAAATGACTCTTAACTAAAAAAGATATTATGAGCACCTAATCTATTAAGAGGCGAGATTATTTTTAAATATTACTTTTATAAATAAACAATTCTTATATGAAACAAATGTGAGGGAAAATATTAACTTATAAACAAGTAAAAACATTAATGAAAGAAGCAAGCAGAAAACTTAATAAAGAAAACTTGATTAAGAAATCTCCTCTAAACACAAAGATATCCACAAAGATAAACTAGACTAGAGATATAATTATCAGACGTTATAACAGTAATAAGTGAGAAGATCATAAACAAAAGAAACAGAACAAAACATAATTCAAAGCATACTAAGGTAAGAGGAAATGAAAGATAAGGATGAAACTTAATAAATACTTTGAATAATCTAATCTAATGCCCTAATGGGAAATATAACTATTTTCTAATTATTAACACAAAACAGAATTCAAAACCCAAAGAAACATAACATTTAAATAGGCTTAAAACAAAATGGGAAGATCAAAGGCTAAACGAAGGACTGGATAACAGACTAAACGGATCGTATGAATAACCGGATGAACAGGCTGTCTGAATGAAAGTCTGTATAAAAAAAATAGTGGAAATGTCCTAAATGATCTAATTATCAGCTAATTTTGTGCACATGCAAACAAGAGGCATAAAGTACAATAAACAAACTTATTCAATAATCAAACTAACCGCGAAAATACTTATGCTAATTCATGATTATAAAGAAACTATTGCATTATGAAACAAACTAAAGTGTAACCAAAGCAAATTTATAACAAAACAAGAGCTAACACAACTAAGCCTACTGTAAATTGAATCTAAGATGTAAATCAATTCAAATCTATGTAACTATCAATATAAAATTAAACAACAAACTGTAAAAAGACTGGAAAGGAAACGAACTATGTGCGTAATCGGTTATTTAATTCTGGAAATGAAACTATATTAACAAAAAAACACATGCTACAAGAGATAATGAAATAAGCGATTATAGGAAACTAAATTACATAAGCAAACTGGAAATGAAACTATATTAACTGCAATAAAATAAACGACGAAAATACACACGGAAATGGAGACTGCTGGTTGTTGAGGGGCCCTCTCAGCAATCAGGGTTACGCTTCAATCACTCATAGAGATAGGAACATGTATGAACAACAGAAATATAACTTATATAAAAATTTAGAACAGTATTACAGAGTTTCTTTCTAGAGTCAATTGATTAACATGCTAGCTAACTATTCTCTTGCTTGCAGGTAGGTATATATAGTGTTTACAAGGTTGAGCAGGTCGACCCTTTCAGTGGTCGACCACTCCTAAAATAGTCAACCATTATTACAAACAAACGGCCATATGACAACACACAGTCATCCTCCTAATCCTTCGCGCGGCGGTTATACTCACGCAGACTACGGCATGTAGTTTCTTGTTGACATGAGCCTAAGTCGTGGTGTCGAATAGAGAAGGTAGGACGATGAGCCTTCTAGAGCGAGGATCATCTAGTCATCAGACGCATGGGAAAAAGAGAAACTAAAAACTTTTCTACGCTTTAATGTTTGGGAATATGCCAACAAATAATGTGTGGTTTGAACGACAGGATGAACAGTGAGTTGGATGCAATCTTCGCATATCTAGTGTGGGTGAGTGTCCAATATTAACTCGCGCAAAGACTATGACTTGCAAAATAATTTCATATTTCAAAAAATTTTCCAAATATCATCAAATTGATTAATAAAATCACAAAATAATAAGAATAAACCAGAATTTGCATAAATCCCAAATGTATTCGTACCCGAGGATGAATGATAAGATATATGGCAGGAATATATCAAAAAGGTGACAAAATAGATGTCAAAAGAGTAATTTATCATTCATAAAAATAGTAACAAAAGTGGGATGAACATTCCCCCAAACCAGTGAGATTCTAGGTCCCACTGAGCAAAACAAAAGATGAGTCAGGAAGAAAGCAGAGTTGCGTTAGCAGCTGCCTTCGACTTAGCAGATGGAATAGGGGATTTAAAATTCAATTTCTTGGCCTGTGATTTTAAAATAGCACGCCTCTCCTATTGAGAGTTATGTGACGAAGTAATGGACTTGTTTAGGTATTCAAAAACCTTAACCTATAGACGCAATTTCTTATTCTCTTGTTGAATTTCTGCAATTAACTTGGTGTATTCCTCATTCCGACTTGTCCATCATGTCAATTCTTGAGTTAATTGGTCTATAGTTGGTTGATGAGGAATTGACGGTTCTATAGGCTTCTTGAGGTCTGGAGGTAGACTCAATTCCCTGGATGGCATCTTGATCTCAATAGAGGGAATTTTTATTTTAGGACTCATGCCCTAAGCAGGTGTAGGGAGAGTCTCACGAGCATCATCTTTAAGCAATTTGGCTGAGACACTAGCCAATGTGAATAGAGGTGAGTATGGGTCAGACTTATCTGCTTCGTCTATACCATCTAGATGGCTGGTCTGAATGCTAGGCTGAACCATGGTTTGGACGATGTGTCGAACAATGGATTGGGAAAACTTTGCCTTCTTGTCCCTAGTACGAATTTGTGGAAAAGGTAAAAAATCAGCAGCCATAGGGTTAACAGGGATAGAATGGGCACATAGGATTTCTTCTGATGTATCTTCATCGATGTACATAATGTTTGGTCTCTTCTTCTCTGTGTATGGGGTTTGACTAGATTCATAATTACGGAGATGCCTAGGGAGTTTTTGAATATTGAGGTGAGGGTTTAAAACTTTAAACAAAAAAGTATCCCAAGTCTAATTCCTCACTTTGAGCTGATCCAAGAACAGGAGATTGATCAAGATATGGTGATACAAACTGCCCCTAGGATTAATGGTATTCTTCCTAACTTTGCTTGACATTTTCTCCAAGCTTTTTAGGAAATAGAATGGAAAATTGAGAAACTGTCGATTAAAAAAATGCACCAGTAAATGAATATGGAAAGATTTGAATACACTAAACTTACCCTCACAGCTAATAAATTGGATGATTATGAACAAAGGGTTGAGTTATTCCGACTTAATCCATTCTCGATGGAATCCTTTGGCACCTACGACATACTAGTACTCTAGATTGAGAGCGAAGTTATGGGACAACCAAGGGAGAAACTAGTGTCTGTGCCAATGAATGCATTCTCTTGGGAGCTTAGTTGTGATGGCAATATTCTCCTTAGTTACCTGGAAAATGAGATGAACCCTGTCCAACTTACCATAAAAACCCATCGCAAAAATCAGCAAATTTTTTACGTCAGACCCCTACAAAAGGTGAAGAAATGGATTCCACCCAGCCCGAAAGAAAAAATCCTTACATTCTTGAAACTCTGGCATATGGAACAGATCCTGGTAGTTTTTGGGCTCAATACGGATCAGCATTGTTTAGACAAAGGCAAGGATGCAAGGTCCACGCAGGGTATAGGAATATGGTGACTAAAACGGCTCTGTAGGGATGCCAGTAAGTGAGGGATACATAATGAAAAGAAAATCGCAAGAGGGTGAGTTTAAAATGTGCTCCATATGAGTGATTCAACAATCACGATAGACACTTGGCATGTTTAGATGATTGTGCCATCATAGTGAATCTTGAATCGTGTGACGTCAAAGGACGCTTGCATTAATGAGTTCGTAGGGTTTTGATTAGTTCAACCATGTCCAAAGTAAAAATTTGGATAGGTTGAACATCTTACTCGATACAATTTCATAAACCACATTCACAACCATAATAACTTGAATTAACAAGATGATCGATCACTTGATGGTTTGCGCATGTAATTGGATAAGGGGATAAGTGTAATGGTAGTATAATGATGACTGAAAAGTTCCTAAGGTCATATCACATCCATATGGGGTTTAAACAAGATCGTATTATGTCAAAATCATACAACATCGTAGGTCGAAATTAGTCTCAATAAAGTCATAATGCTCTTATATGCATGTAGATGTGACTTAACAATTATGGGTATATAGGTCAGCTGACTTAACTTTTTGCCCAAAAAAAAATTAAGGTAACACCATAACACACTTAACCATTAGTGCTATAATATCACAGTTTTTCTTCAGGTCATCATTTGGCATTCCATTCAGACAAGCATCAGATTGTTCATATGGTCCTGCATATGATCCTTCATATGGATTTTCTGTAAAAATATGCTTCATTGGATTGGGTTGCTGATAATCATCTTGAAAACACTTGTCATTTGTAAGAGATAAATGAAACTTTTATGAATAGTAAGAAAAATAAAGACAATATCACCTTTTTTCCCCCAAACAAAAAATATGGCGTGTCCTCAAGCCATCCGAGAAAAACTAAGTAATTTTAAAATAGTTAAATACAAAGTTCTAACATGTTGTTATCATTTTTGTAAGAAAAAGAAAGACTAACTAAAAAATGGAAATGATTCAAATATGTACATTCATCAAAAAAATAATAGTGCTTAGGAAAACCAGGTGAATAATGATAGTATAACTCAAAAAATGCCTTAGGAAAAGCTAGTCATCCATGCCTCATTGTAAGGATTTCTTGTCATCTCAAGAATATTTTGAGTTTACCCTGTGGAGTTTGTGATATTTTATAGCTATGGGTCCCATTTCGAGGATAATCATATCCTAGGTATTGGTTGAATTAGATGGTCGGGTCCAAGCCCAACTTACAACCATTCTCTAATGACATCATAAATAATATATAATATCATTCTTGACGAACCATGTGCATAGTGGTGCATTAACCAGATCTCTTTTACCTGATATTTCCCCGCTGCCAACAAGCCTATTCAGTACCCTAGCAGGTTTGCCTCGTATAATAATTTTAATTATATGGAAGTCAATTGGTACTAGAGCATGTTAATCCTACTAAACACATAATTCAACTTTCTCGAGAAAACCTTATAAGTAACTTTTATAATGGCCAAAATCGTAGATCATGTCAAAAGAGAATAACTTAAAGTTGTCCCTTGACCTATCAGTCTATCTTTTTCATAAAAGATTAACATGTTCCCCACAAGCATAAATTCCACTTACTCTCGAGTTACGACAAAAAAGCTTAAGAGACAAGTTTTGATAATAAGTGTAGGATGAACTAGTAGCCCATAGGTGTAAGATGAGAATCTGAAGAACATGATGATTAGAGTAGGTATTTCAAGCAAATATTCCAATAAATCATAAATGTACATGTCTGAATCAAAATACCCTATATAAAATCATAACGAATCATAGATAAAATGATATGCAGAGAATTCTTTTAATTTTCACTATAAACTTTCAATTTTCGAAAGTACCCAAAAAGAGTTAAGATACATTGTGAGTGTTTTAGTGCACTTCCCTTTTCAAATAAGACCTCATGAGCTGCTGCTAGAGAAAAAGTATTTGTAATCAAACTGCAAAATCACTTGTTAGATGATTCATATTTATTCATAACAAAAGAATCTATAAAATTCATAAAAATTGAGAAAAGGGAAAAAAGTCTTCCTGTTTTAATTGACAAAACTGCAAAAGGTGATCATGGGAATGAATCCTCTATATAAATGCAGTTAATTTGTTAGAAATGACTCTTATTTATTCAAGTGAACACAAACATATTTACATATATACAAGTAATGATAACCCAAAATAACTTTAAGGATCAGGAGGAGGAGGAATAATTTCCTCTTCAACCAGTTCCATCTCCTTCTCCTGCAAGACATTTTGCACGAAATCCTGTTTAGATATTGGTTGGTGGTAAAGTCTAAGTCTGTTTCGATTTAATAGAAAGGAAATTTGTGAACCATCAATTGTCTTAATTTCTAATGACCCGTTATCGAAAGCTGTAACTAATTCATATGGACCCATCCAATGGGTAGTTAATTTTCCTTTAAAATTTGTGTACCTTGAGTCAAATAGTAATACCCAATCCCCAGTATTAAATTGATTTTTCTTAATAAATTTATCATTCCATTTCTTTCATTGATTCTGTATTAACATTGTTCTTTGGAGCGCATCCTGTCTAATTTCATCTTAGTCATTAATCTATAAAACTCGTTGTTTCTGTGCCTTGTCTAAATCCATGCCCAACTGTGCGGCCATACGAAAGTTCTAAACTTGGAACTCAATATGTAAAAGGACTTTCTTTCCATATACTAGCTCATAGGGGGTATGTCCGGTAGTATTTATCCAAGTTATCCTATAGGCCCACAAGGCCTCTGGGAGTCTATCTGCCCAATCCTTATGATGTAGCTGAATATTTTTAGTTAAGATAGCTTCCAATACCTTATTGGTTTATTCTACCTGGTCATTGGCTTGTGGATGGTAAGGTGAGGATTTGCAATGTAGTATACCATATTTTGTGGTAAGCTCTTTCATTAATTTAGAGGCAAATTGAGAACCTTGGTGAGTGACAATTTCTCTTGGGACACCAAATCAAGTGAATATTTCTTCATATATAAATTCTACCATAGATTTCTCTGTAGCCCTAAACAAAGCTTTAGCTTCTACCCATTTGGTAATGTAGTATGTGCAAACTAGTATATATTTCTTCTTATGGGACATGGGAGAAATTGGTCCTACAAAATCAAGAGCCCACTTCTCAAAAGGCTCAATCATGACCCAAGGTTGTAAAGTCATCTTGTTCGATGACGTAGGTCTACCCATTCTTTGGAAACTGTCACATCCTCTAACATATCTGGAAGCATCCTTAAAAATGCTTGGCCATTAATAACCGGAATGCAATACCTTATATGTCATTCGCTTGTCAGAAAAGTGTCCCCCACATGGCCCATCATGGTATGCCTGGAGGATCTGTCATCTCGTCCTCTCATACACATCGTCTAATAATGAGATCTAGAGCAGTGTGAAAGAGGTCATTATCAACCCAGGAATAGTTAGAGCTCTGGACTATAATGCGGCGTTTCTCGTGTGGGGACAGGTTGTTTGGTAATTTCCCAGTTGCTAAATAATTGGCAATGTTTGCAAACCAAGGGGTTTAAACAGACACAGCAAATAAATGTTCATTGGGAAAAGTATCATCAACAAGTTTACCACCATCATCATGTTGAATACGAGAGAGGAAATATGCTACCAAATTTTCTCTACCAGTTCGATCGATGATATTAAATTCTTGTAATAGAAGAAGCCATTGGGTCACTCTTCCATTGGTAATTGGTTTATTCATAAAAAATCTGATGGAAGAATGGTTCGTATGCACAAAAACTTCATATCCTGTAATATAATGATGAAATCTATTAATAGCATAGACTACTGCCAAGAATTCCTTTTCAGTGACAGTGTAATTTAGTTTGACAGGAGCCAAATTCTTGCTAACAAAGTAAATGGCATAAGATGCTTGGCCTTATTTTTGTCCTAGGACTCCTCCTATGGTCGTATTAGAAGCATCATTGGATATATGGAAAGGAAGGGACCAGTTGGGACCCCTAAGTATTGGTGCCACTGATAATTTAGCTTTTAAGACTTCAAAAGCACTTTGACAAGATTTAGTCCATTGGAATTCTACATCCTTTGTAAGCAGCTTAAGCATTGGTGCAACTATTTTAGTGAAATTTTCAATGAAACGGTGATAATAGCCTCCATGGCCAAGAAATATCCTTACCTCTTTTTTATTTTTTGGAGAAGGAAGGCCAACAATTACTTCTATTTTAGCAGGATCCACCTTGATTCCTTGTGAGGAAACATGATGCCCCAAAACTATGCCTTATGTTATAACATTTTGCATTTTTTGTGACTAAGGGCTAGGTTTGTTTCTTAACATCGGATCAAGACCTTCTCAAGGTTATCAAGGGCCTCTTGAAAGGTATTACCATAGGCTATAAAATAATCCATGTACACCTCTACACAGTCATGTATAAGATTAGCAAAAATCCCTAAGACTGCTCGGTGAAAAGTGGCAAGTGCATTACATAAGCCAAATGGAAAAACTCTATAGGCATAAGTCCCCCATGGACATGTAAAAGTGATCTTATACTAATACTCGGTTGCTATTAAAATCTGATTGTATCCACTATACCCTTCAAGAAAGGAAAAATATTGCTTACTAGACAGAGTATCTAGCACTTGATCAATAAAGGGCAAAGGGAAGTAGTCTTTAAGGGTGGCCTTATTTAGCTCTCTAAAATCAACAGAAATATGTCATTTCCCTGTGACTTTATTTGGGACTAACACTAGAGGAGACACCCATTTACTGTCGGAGATAGGATAGATGAAACCAACATTGAGAAGTTTTTGTAACTCCTCTTTCATTATATCTTTTAAAGCAGGGTTCATCCTCCTCTGAGGCTGCCTTATAAGGGATATACTGGAATCCATGTAAATATGGTGAATACAAGTGTCAGGGTGTATACCTTTCATTTCAATGTATTCCCATGAAAACACTCTATATTTTATTTTAAGGACCTTAAGTAATTTTTCTTGTCGACTCTCAGTTAACCCTGCATTTATGTGTAAAACATTTTTAGGGCTTACCTCACAAGGCATGGTATAAGACCCCATATGCTCTTCAATTGAAAAGACACATGGTGTATTCACGAATGTTGAGAGGGCCATATTTTCTTTAAACTCATCCCCAAATTTTTTTATCAAGTTGAGCAAAAGACTGAGGGAAATATATACAATTTGATGAAGAGACAAATTGGTTTAACACATTCTCAGTAGTCTACTCCTGGAGTGCCCAGGAGTAGTCACTAGGAAAGAAGATATATTCAATATTTTCATCCCAAAAGGGAAAATCTAACCACCACAAGTTTTCCATTACATGTTGTAGTGGGGGATATAAAGCCAGTTTTTGTGTGGACAACCCATTAGAAATGGTCATTTCCCCATCCCTACATCTTATGAAGGCATTGGAGGTAGTTAACCATGGACTTCCCACTATAATAGGATGTCCTTTAGAAGGATCCTTTGATTCTAATACCATGAAATAAATAGGATATTCCCATGAGGCCACTGATAAAACAATGTCATATAGAACCCCAGCAGGTTTCACTGTAGTACGGTCTGCTAGTTCCAGAATTGAGGGGGTCGATCAGAGAAGTTGTCCCAACTGTAAAACTCCTAAGACTGCAGTGGTCATCATACTAATATTTGATCCTAAATCAATTACTATATTTCCTATGGTGGTATTATTTATGATAACATGCATTACTGGACTTCCTGGGTTTTTATACTTTGCAATTCTAGATTGGTCGGTCATGCATTCAAACATGTCACCTATAACATGAATAGTGGGGGGGTCTTTTTGTTTCCTTCCTGGTTTCTTAATGCAGAGTTCCTTTATTAATTTACTATAAATTGGTATATCCTTATTATCTTGTAATAGAGGGATCTTGACATGGACATTTTTTAATTCATTCAAAATATCATAATTAGGATGGATTACAAATTTTTCTATTGCTAATCGTTTTTAAAATGGAGGGATTCCTCATTCTTGGGTTGGTTCTTGCTAAGGATGGGTATGCCCTAGAATTTTTGGCACATCCTACAAAATAGCATCATTCACGATTTCATCAGGATCTTCTTCATCATTCTCTTCACGAATGATGACTGATGACTTGGTTTTATCATTCACAACTCTTCCAGATCGTAGTTGTATCTCATGTATGTGTACAGTCGAAATAACGTAGGATGGAAGAGTTTGCAACTCAATGCTATTAAGAGCTTGATCTGGCTTATTATTCAGGTTAGGTATCAGTCGTGTAGGTAACAATGTAGGTCATGGAGGGTTTGTATTCTAGAAATTATGAGGTTGTTGTTTAATAAGGGGAATTGGAGGCACAAACCCCAGTAAAAATTGTTGGGTATTAGCTAAGTGATAAGGATATAGATGATTAGGCACATAGACAGGTGGTGGATGGGGGTAGTACTGTCCCCTCCACCCCTGTGGCCAATACTGTTGCTGAGTAAAATGAGGAGGAGGAGGATACTAGGGTAGCCAATGCTGCCAACTTGTAGTGTTCCACTATTGCGGTGGCTGGTAGGGTTGGTAATAAGGTGGAGTATGTGGTGACAAATTATGATATGGTGGCAGGTCCCTTGGTTTCCAAGGAGGCATCCTATATTTTTCACCAACATCCCCACTCCTGTATATGGCTTGTAACCCTAGTAACGATGGGAAATCATCTGTTGGATGCTCCTCCGTACATATATGACATACAGAGATGTTGTTTAAAGGGAATTCCCATTGGGGATGTTTAGTAATACATCTTGGATATAAAATGCTCATTGTTGCACATTCTTCCTCTTTCATTTTCTTGGCTTGTAAAGCATCTAGTTGAGAACCCATTGCTCCTAAAATATCAGTTTTGAAATTTTCCAATAGGTTCCCTAATTCCATCCTTGTAACTCCTCCTGAACTGGGAGTATTTCCTTTTAGATTTCTATTGTAAGGCTCCCAAATATTTATCCTTATTTCCCCCCTACTTCTAGAGTAATTTATACATATCTCCCCAATTTGTGCAAAAGGTTTGTGGGAGACCTCGGCAGATTCCATGACATTAAGTATTTATACCAGGTCTTATGAGATTCCTTTAAGGAAGAGTATTTGTAATACATATTATCAAAGATCATTATGTTTAGATTTATGTTGTGTATAAATAAATTTTTCTAGATAGTCTTCCAAGCTATCATCTTCGAGTTTCTATAGCTTAAAGATATCGTTTCGAGAATCTCTGGGTCTACAATACTCTTGCTATTTCCACAAGAATGTAGTTTTCATATCTTCCAAAGTCCTGATACTAGATTCTCCTAATCCCATGAACCATCTTAAAGTGGAGTCTTTTAGTTTAGTAGGAAAGAAATTTAATTTTTGAGCATCTTGTAGATAGTTATAACTCCTACAGAGGATGTCAAACTAGAACAAAAATGTGTCCAGGTCTTCACTACTCTTCCCATAGAAAGTAGGTAAGGAGGAAGGGGGTATGTTGTTCATATTTACATCTTTTGCAGTGCCTAAAATAGGGAACCTGAAGGTAGTCTCAGTTCAATTTTCTCCTTCCCCTTCACCATTTCTAACCTCATCATGATCTTCATTCTCTCCCCGTCTCTCCATGTAGGTTTGATTCCTAAAGAGTGTGTACCTAGGAGTCTCCTTTCGAGGTGATAATGGGGCATCCCAACGTTATTTTTCAGGGGATATCATCCTATGATCAACTATGTTTTTATTAGATTCTATAGGGATGGTAGGTACTACTATGGAAGTGTCTATCTGTGAAATAACTATATTTGTTGAGTCACCAAAGAGGGCTTGTACCTAGGCAGAATCAATGAAATCAACAAAGTTAGGATCCGCTACTAATGATAAAGTTGTATTGTTAGGTTTCTACACTAGTGGAGGGTTGAGGGTTTCCAAAGGTTGACCCTCTTGAATTTCTTCAGCAATGGGATCCTTAGGACTTCCCACCAGGATTTCTTCACATTCTATGGTGTCTCCTATAAATTATTTAGGTTTCCAAGTAGAACTACTTCCTATGTGGGTTGTATGATATCTTTCTGCTGAGTTAGTGGTTGAGGTATTTTGTCCCCCGTAAAGGTTAGTAGGAATTTTAATGAGGTTTTGAGAATTATCTCTAACGTATCTACCCTTAGAATCTCTAGGTCTATTCATGAAAAACTAAACTAAAGGAAAACATATGCTACTGCTACTGCTGGATTTGGGGGCGCCTGTTATAACATATGCGCAGGTTCTTACCTCTCATCTTATCGCTCCACTGACACCATCCTATTACTAAAAAATCATAAGGGGATTCTACTTATTCTACCTTACTGAACAACTCCCCAGCAACGACACCAAAAATGTTGGGTGTTATAATGTCTTAAATAATTCACCTGATATTCAATTATCGACCGAGGTTGGTAAACTTAGAGTTGACACAAAGTATATCCTAAGGTAGAGGGGTTCTTAGGGTGTTGTGGAAATATTTTAACAAAGAAAATATTAAAAGATATTTCAAACTGAAAAACCAAGTCAAACTCCTAAAAATTAAACTATTATTTAAGTCATTAAACCAGAGCCAAGTATTAGACTAGAGTAGTATCAACCTATACTACTTTATTCTATAAAAAAATACTGAAAGGTAAAGATATAAACAATACTACTCTAAGAAAGTAAACTACCTATTTGTTAAATTTGAGCATATAGATCTGTAGACAAACACACAACTCACAAAAAAGATCTCACAATTTACTCAGCCATTGAAGAATGAAACAGTGCAAAAGGCTTGCAGCTGTGAATGCTTTCATTAATAAAAAAGTAATCCAGATAATAATTACAATGATGTAAAATGGATTTAATAGCCACAAGCAATTCGAATCCACATGAGGAAGTTCGAATTGATGACTCTACTTGACTGTAGGTAACCAAGACTTGTCTAAATCACAATTGGAGTTCTAAAACACAACTAACTGTTACATTTAGTATTTAAATAATGGTTAACTGACTGTGGTAGGTGAGAAAAGTGCCCCACATGTGTGCAATTAATTAAACCATTATTTAATTGAATGTAACTGACTCCTAACTTGTCTTGACTAGTCATCAACTGAAGTTAAGGACCCAGTAGTTAACTGTCCTTGTCTAAATCATAACCGGAGTTCTAAAACACAACCAACTGTTACATTTAGTATTAAATAATGGTTAACTGACTGTGGTAGGTGAGAAAAATGCCCCACATGTGTGCAATTAATTAAACCATTATTTAACCGAATGTATAGAGCTAGAACTGAATGTAACTGACTCCTAACTTGGCTTGACTAGTCATCAACTGAAGTTAACTGACCTTGGTTGGTTTCGACACTCCCAGTTGCTTCCTAAATTGTAGGGATTGATCTAGGAGACTCCTAAACTTATGCAATCAAGTGCAATAAGTGGCAATGAGCCTTAATTAGTGATCCCCACACTTTGGTAACTGAAACATGTGCCCCAATTAGGTTAATTTTAACCAATGGTGCTAATGACTATAAATAGACTGGATGGACTCCTGATTTAGACATGACTCCCGATTTAGACATATGATCAAATTTGGACAAGGGAGGATTAATAATCCTAACACTATTAATCAACTATTCACTTCTTAATCTAAGAATTAGAAAGCTTCATAAACAATTTCAGAAGCTAACTATACAAGAAATTATAATACTGGAAACAAGATTACAACAACTGGATATACTTTAAAAACTTCAACAATCAAACTATACATGCAACTAACGAATGTACATAACACTTAAACTAAACTATCTAGTTTCATTCTCCTTGGGGGTTCTGAGGATATGCATTCATTGTGATCGGAACTGGAGAAGGAGTAGTGTCAAAATGGATTTCAAAAGAAGTAAAGAAACTGAATGGGATTAGATCTAATTTAACTTCTACAAATATGTGCAAACTAAGGAATGTCCAATTACAGATGATGGTAAACATGGTGATCTATTCCATAATCAAATGACTCTTAACTATGAAAGATATTATGAACACCTAATCCATTAAGAGACGATATTTTTTTTAAAATATTACTTTTATAAATAAACAATTCGTATACGAAACAAATGTGAGGGAAAATCTTGACTTATAAACAAGTAAAAACCTTAATGAAAGAAGCAAGTAGAAAAATTAATAAAGAAGACTTAATAAGGAAGCAAGTAGAAAACTTAATAAAGAAAACTTAATTAAGATAGCTCCTCTAAACACAAAGATATTCATAAAGATAAAATAGACTAGATATATAATCATCAGACGTTATAATAGTAATAAGTGAGAAGATCAGAAACAAAAGAAACGAAACAAAACATAATTCAAAGCATTAAGGTAAGAGGAAGTGAAAGATAAGGATGAAACTTAATAAATAATTTTAATAATATAATCTAAGGTCCTAATGGGAAATTTAACCATTATTTAATTACCAAAACAAAACAGAATTCAAAAACCAAAGAAACAGAACATTTAAACATGCTTAAAACAAAATGGGAATATCAAAGACTGAATGAAGGACTAGATAACAAAATAAAAGGATGGTCTGAATAACAGGATGAACAGCTGGTCTGAGTGACAGTCTATATAAAGTAAACAATGGAAAATGGCCTAAATGATCTAATTATCAACTGATTTTGTGCACATGCAAACAAGATGCATAAAGGACAGTAAATGAACTTATTCAATAATCAAACTAACAGCGAAAAGACTTATGCTAATTCATGATTATAAAGAAACTATTGCATTATGAAACAAACTAAAGTGTAACCAAAGAAAATTTATAACAAAACAAGAGCTAACAGAACTAAGCCTACTATAAATTGAATCTAAGATATACAAAAATTCAAATCTATTTAACTATTTATATTAAATTAAACAACAAACTGTAAAAAGACTGGAAAGGAAACTAACTATGTGCACAACCGGTTATTTAATTATGGAAATGAAACTATATTAACAAAAAAACACATGGTACACGAGATAATGAAATAAGAGACTATAGGAAATTGAATTACATAAGGAAACTGGAAATGAAACTATACTAACTGCAAGAAAAGAAATGACAAAAATACACACAGAAATGAAAACTGTTGGTTGTTGAGGGGCCCTCTCAGCACTCAGGGTTACACTTCAATCACTCACAGAGACAAGAACATGTATGAACAAGAGAAATATAACTTATATAAAAATTCAAAACAATATTACAGAGTTTATTTCTATCTTCGACTGATTAACATGCTAGCTAACTATGCTCTCGCTTGGTGGGAGGTATATATAGCGTTTACAAGGATGAGCAGGTCGATCCTTTCAGTGGTCGACCTCTCCTAAAATAGTCAGCCATTATTACAAAAAAATAGTCATATGACAACACATAGTCATCCTCCTACTCCTTCACGCGGTGGTTCTACTCACGTGAGTTGCGACATATATTTTCTTGTTGACATGTGTTATAGCTAATTTTACCACTCCAGGTGAATCACACTTGTATGGCCTTCCCTTGTCCCTCTGTAGACTCCTTAAATCCCTTGGACCATTTTTTGTCCTTTGATGTTTCCTTGACCATCCCTGAAAACATGTGTAAATTCATATACGCGACTTTTAAACCCCTAATCATGTATATACGCTGGTTTGACCCCTAAAACCACGTACATCAGGATGTGTACAAAATCCAAATCCTTTTGGAGTTTTCCTTGACATGGATCCGACTCACTTGACTCCTAGCCTTCCATATGCCTTGAGATCGCTCGGATTCGACCTTTAATTACCCCTTTGAAAAGCTTAATAACGAGCTCTTTGATACATTGAAGGCATATGAGAGAATTAAGAGCAAAGAAACTATAGTCCATTGTTGCTGAAACTTGTGCTTGAGTCTGCATCCCTTTGTCCCTTGGAGCACTTTTGTGTTCTTCCTAAGCTTGCCTTTTGCTTGTGAGCTTGCTATTGAGAGATGGAGGATTGAGGTGGTGGAGGCCCAAGTGGGGGCTTCAGTTTCTCCGATTCGCAAACGTGCCGACAGAGGTTGTTCCATTGTAATCTCTGATTTTATATTAATAGAAATATCTTTTCCTGTCCAATAATGTATGTTTGAATGAATATTTTATCCATGGATGATTTCAAATTTTTATACATTGTTGATTATATATGCTAGAAAAAATCTAACACCAATATATATAGTATGCTTGTATTGTTTACTTGTTGTTGAGGAAGTGAATGATCAATTCAAGCTGAAGTTGGAAAGCTCAACGGGGATCTACTTCAACCATCCGGAATAAGGTACGAGGTCTGATCCTTTAGTGTTATATATTTTACTTTCTATTGCATATTAGAAAGGATTGATTTCTGGAGTCAAGCTGTCTGTTGTGGTGCCCCAAGCCATAGGAATTTCTCTCTGTAACAAAATTGGCAACTCCACTGGGGAGTTTCTAGTAGTTGTCCTTTGGGGGTTTTCTATTGGCATTCAATGAATTTGAATTGCTCTTTTTCTCTTGTTTCTATGTCGGGTCTGGGGGCATTTTTTCCTGGTAGTGTCTGATTGGTGTGAAGTTTGTCTCAGCTTGTCTGTTTTCCTTTATTTTTGTGCACCTTTCTTCCTGTACGTGATTTTTTAACTCATAGTCACGTATATATGCGGTTTTCACTGCTATTTCCGCATGCACATGTGGGTTCACTGCGAACAATCGCGTATGCCCTTAGTTTTTCCTTCTAGAGGAAGAGGGATGGTTGCTGGGTGAATTTTGATGATTGAAGAGTCTCCTTTGATACTACTAGAGTCTGTATACACCTCTATTTCTTACCAGAGATGTTTTTTTTAGGGTAAATTTTCTTTTTTGAAGAATGTTCTTGTCATTGCATTTTCGATTTTTTGTTTGGGATTAGTGCATTAGATTTATTTTACCTTAGTACTTTGCTTGGGTGTTACTTGAGTGTGCTTGCAGAGTCTGGGTGTTGTAGAATCATTCTTTTTCTTTTAATATCTCATTTTTAATTCAAAAAATCCAAAAATATTTGCTTATCATTATGCATTCCATCTCGCATTTCGCATAGTACTTTCACTAGATTTGCTTTGGAATATTAGTCAGGATTTCATATAGGAAGGTTTGCATTTATCATTTGAAGAAAATTATGCATTTCATGTAGTAGCATACCCTGTTTTTCATGGACACAATGCATTTGCATTGATTGTTAGGTGTGCATTTTACTTCATGTTGTGTCATAACGCCATTAGTTGCACGGACATATACATCTTTTGAGTAATAAATCCAATTAAAATCAACGCTTAAATTAAAATGAACTACACAATTTTATTTGATAGGGTTCACCAACAAGATTAGGTTTTAGGGTCTTGGAATAGTTCAATGTGAGTCAATTCTCCAAGAACACTAAACAACAACATGTATGTGTCTGTCTAGGTGAGTGTGTGAAATTCCTTGGTATAACCAGTGTTTCTCAGGATCCTCCTCTCAAAAGGGAGTTAAGCACGAGGCAGTGTGAGCAGTTATTGATTGGGATGACCCCTAGTCATAACTGAGTAGCACCAGAGATATTTCCAGGATTGTATTCATATCTGGGGGCTCTTTCGAGAGTTTTGAGCTTTGCTACCCTGCCCATATGGTCAATCCTGCCTGCGACTGTCCACCTGAGCATTGATTATATTGAAGTGACCTTAGTGGCCTTACCTAGGATATCGAGGGGGTACTCTGCAGGGGTTATTCTGCGGGTGTCCTGGCTAGGTTGGGGTCGGACAGTACAGTTGCTTTACACGTTGAAGCTGAGGGCCACAATAATTAGTTACGTGCCTTTGTTTGTTGTGTATGGGAGTCTCAAGCCTCTCCTAGGTGAGACATACCTACTTCATTCGGGATCTCACTTATCCTACCCTTGATTTCTTGTGGTTGTCTTTAGATTTTATTGGTGATTGCTCTATGCATGTTAGCTTGCCTAGGGTTTGTGTAGCTAGAGAGTCTTTTATATTTTTTTGAGTCATTATGGATTCGGGTGCGGCTCCTTGCCGTTCTCATCGTTTAGCAGGACTTTCACCTTCTACATCTCCTCCTCCTTTGGGAGAGAGAAATAGACAATCCATGCAGACTACTTCGCACATTGATTCACACACCATGGGAGACCACGTTGAAGGTATTCCTGAACCACCTTCTCCCATTCATGTGGAAGATGGGGAGTTTACTCCTAACTACGATCCTTTACCTGATCTGACTGAGTTAGGTCCTATGATTTTTGAGATAGGTACTTTTCATGATAGACCTACTTACTCTAGGGTTGATTCCCCATTGACGCATCGCCGGTATGGAATGCTGGAGGATGATGAGACTAATTTTAAACCCATGAGAAGTATTTATGGTAGTTATGGTATGTTTGGTTTTCCTATACATGATTTGGCATTTCATGTCGAATCTAAGTTTGAGCCTAACACTATTCCTGGGGGCACTCTCATTCCTTACCATGCAGAGAGGTTTGGGAGAACAAGTGACATTGCACCTTCCATCACGATGGTGGAAGCTACATCACATATTCCTCCTAGGTCTAGGGTTAGCGATCCTATTAGGATATTATACCCGAGATGAGTGACTATAGGGAATAACACGTACATAATTACACAGGTCCCTTTGTCCTCTGTCCCTAGTTCTTCGAATGTTCACCCTCCACCTCATTCACGTGGTCCTTCAGGCTGGAACGTTGCTATGAGTCATGTCCATACTGCGGTTACTCGACCAGTTGTGTCTCAGGTTCATGTACTACCCATTGTTTCAGGAGGTTATGTTCATACTTATAGAGGTCATGTTACTACTTTCGGAGTGTATATTCCTACTTCCGAAGCCTATATTCCTACTTACGGAGTGTCTCATGGGACATCACATGTGATGACTTGTGGACCTTATTATGGGACGTAGTATGGACATGGTTCTTCATCTTATGGGTGCAGGTATCAACAACCCGCTTACTCTCCAAATTACGGCTTTGTAGCTCTGAATAGTTAAGTTACACCACACTATGGTGCTTCCATGCCACCCTATATGAGTCAAACGGGAGGAAGACATTATGGCCAAGGCCATGGCGTTTATGGTAATCAAACCTATGTGAATCAAAAATATCAGGGAGCGGTCCATCAACCTAATCATCCTAGGATCCCTTTCCTCGCAACACTGAATCTTCCTGACTTGTCAATATTGATGAACTATTATGTAGCTCATGACCCGGCTTGGCCGGCTATCCCTACTAAGCTTCCCTCAGACATACCCAAATTCGATGGAAAACCGGGAGAGGATCCAAGTGAACATGTTACTACCTTTCACCTATGGTGCTCTTTGAATTCCTTGCATCAGGACTCAATCCGTTTGAGACTATTTCAACGCACCCTTACAGACACTGCCATGAAATGGTATATAGAGCTACCTAGGGGGGCATTCGCTTTGTTTGGTGACCTAGCGATGACTTTTCTTAACCACTTCCAGCTACCAGTGCATTATGACGTTGGTATTGAAATCTTGTCGACATTTCGGCAGGATAAAGCCACACGTATCTCGGATCATATCCAAGAGTGGCATAGACGGAAGAGGTTGATTAAAGCCTTTATACCGCTGGAATTCCTCCTCGAATGGTTGCTTAAGTCGTTATTGCCGTATATAGAAAAGCATGTTTCTACATCTGTAGTGCAAAATGAGGAACAAGCCATTTTTAGGGAGTAGGAATTGGATTTGATTTATGCTCAATCCGGTTTGTTATGTGAGATTATTCCTAATGCTCCACGTTCTAGTTTCGACCCCAAAGTTAAACCTAGACCACATGCCGATGGAATTGTTGGTTGTGTGAGTGCTAAACCTGTGGATTTAGTTTCAAAACAAGTTAGTCAATTGTTAATCAACCAATTTGCTTTGGGACAAGCCATGGATTCATCTCAACCCACCCAAACGGTGAGTGTTCTTTCAGTACAATCGTTGGACCAGAAGGGCAACCAACAGCCCGGACAGAATAAAAAGAAGGGTAAGAATAATCGTAAGGGTGGGAATAGGAACTAAAATGCTAATAATAATGGAAAGAATGTCCGTGATGCTAGGGGGGACAAGCAAGCTAAATGTAAGGTTAAATGTTCTTGCAAGTTGTGTAAGGACGATCACCTCACTTACTTGTGCCCTCGTATCAATGAAGCCTCGAGATTCTTGGCACAGGGCCCAGCTGTGCTAACTAACCCTTTACCTTACAATCAAAATATGAACTCGAGGACCCATGATAATTCTGGTGGTGATCAATATCCACCGAAGGGTAGTGGTCATGGTTGCATTAACATGGTACGTGCTGTGAAAGTTGTGACCCATGCGAAGGACTATGGTTCGTCACAACCCAACCCAGGAAAGGAGCCTGATCCACCAGGGACTCCTTTGCATATTGAAAAACCTATGGATAAACCTGAAGCTGCACCTCACATTCCTAAGGGATTCCTTAAGCATTCGGGGCACAATCCTAATGCTCGAGCCACCCAGAACTATTCAGTTGTCGAGGATTTGGGCCACACTCCTTGTGCGATGTCTGCACTAGAAGTTCTTCAGAGTTGTCCTTCGCAAAGGAAGGATTTTCTTTCTGACCTTGGTGTGAATGATGATAATTGTTCCTCCATGATTAAATTTGAAACCACGGGACTTCATCCTTGCTTGCCTTACTATGTGTCTCTTTTGATTCACGTAGAATGTATTAACATGATCGTCAAGTGCACTATGATTGATGAAGGTGCTTCTACTTCTGTGATGTATTTATCATGTTTGAAGGTTTTAGGTTCCCCTGAGTTGTCTAAGTCTGTGACCATGTTAACTAAATTTGATGGGAGATCGTTTAGGCCGCATGGGATCCTTCCTTCCCTTAAGGTGCATTTGGAAGGGAAGACCGTTGTGATAGAGGTCGAGGTGGTTGATGTGCCCCTTGACTACAATCTCTTGCTGGGTAGGAATTGGATGTACAGTATGTAATCCATAGCTTCTTCCCTATTTCGCATTGTATGCTTTCCATTTAACGGGAATATAGTTACGATTGATCAAACGTCATTCAAGAATCCGTTAGTTACCGCATCTTCAGGAGCTTCGATCCCAATCGTAGAACACTCTCAGTTGGCAACTGGGAGTGTGGGTGTAGGCATGTATCCATCCCTCATGGGAAGTTTTAGTTGTCCTACACCTATCCTTATGATAGGATCTAGTTTCAGTGAGGCTTTGACATCTGTCAGATTGGTGTCTTTTCGCACAAGTCATATGGAAGATCCTTGTATTCTTCCTACACCGAATACTTCGAGCAAACCCATCATGATGGGCGTGTTGTTTCCTACAACTATGGTATCTTATCAAGTTAATATTGAGTGTGTTGTAGAGCCTAGTCCTTCCTCTTCATGGACAGAGGAGGAGGAACCTTATGTGCTACCTGCATGGGCAGTACAATCTTCTCATGCACACGACTGCCTTGATAGTTTTTTTCCTTCAGATGAAGCGATTATTGAGGCCATGTCAGGAGTTGAGCCACCATGGGAAGAGCTCCATCATAGATCTTACTTTCTTCCCGAGCT
This sequence comes from Pseudotsuga menziesii, assembly GCA_001517045.1. Lineage (NCBI taxonomy): Eukaryota > Viridiplantae > Streptophyta > Pinopsida > Pinales > Pinaceae > Pseudotsuga > Pseudotsuga menziesii. The sequence goes on from LPNX010701586.1 coordinate 611,137, forward strand.
TGACCACTTGGGGCGTGAGGACTTTAGGGAGGTTCTTAGCGAGATAATTGGTAGTCCCATGGTTCCATTAAGCTCTCTTGGTCCGATGGCTGATGGGAACATGGAAAATATATCTCCAATGATTCCTATCAATATCTCTCGTGATCTTGGCAGGATAGAGAATGTCTATATTGGGGCAAAATGTTCCCATGCTGAGATTCAAGAATACACCAAGCTGTTTAAAGAATTCGGTGATATCTTTGATTGGCCTTATAATGAAATTCCAGGTATCGACCATCGCATTGTCGAACACGAGATTAAGACTTATCCCAATGCTAAGCCTGTTTGACAACGCTTGCGTGCGATGAATCCTAGGAAAGAACCCAGGATTAAGGCAGAGATAGAGAAACTGTTGAAAGTCAGTTTTATCTATCCCATTCCCTTGACGAAGTGGGTCTCAAACCTCGTTTCGGTTGATAAGAAGCAGGTAGTGATCCGCATATGTACTGATTTTCGTGATTTGAATCATGCCTGTCCTAACGACAATTTCCCCACACCATTTATTGATTAGATTTTGGATGAGTGTGCGGGTAGAGAGGTTTTTTCCTTTATGGAAATATTTTTTGGATATAATCAGATACAAATTAAACCTGAGGACCAACATAAGACTGCATTTATTTGTCCTTGCGGAACTTTTTCATATCGAAAAATGCCTTTTGGCCTTAAGAATTCCAGAGCTACTTTTCAGTGGGAAATGACCTTGATTTTCCACGATCTCAAATCGATTATCAAAGTATTTTTGGATGACCTTGCTGCTCATTCTCATATGAGAATGCATCATTCCTATCATTTGAGATTGGTGTTCAAAATATGCCACCATTATTTGGTTAGGTTAAATCCTCACAAGTGCATCTCTTGTGTGAAGTCAAGTCGCTTATTAGGATTCATCGTTTCTAAAGAGGGTATAAGAGTTGACCCTTTGAAGGTTGAGGCAATACTTCAATTATCTCCCCCAAAAAATATTCGTCATCTTCAATGTTTGCAAGGCATGGCAAACTTCTTACGAAGATTCGTTGTCAATTTCGCCAATTTGACTAGAGGCTTCATGCGTCTTTTGAAGAAGTACACCACCTTTTGTTGGGATAAGCGAGCCTAGGAGTTCTTTGATGCACTCAAGTGAGACCTAGCATCGGTCCCGGTGATTAGTCCCCCAGACCATAGCCATGATTTTATACTTTATGTGGTCGCGTCCATGGAGACGATTGGTATGGTTTTGGTTCAAGAGGATGAGGAGCTTCAAGAGCATGTCATATACTATCTAATCCAAAATATTATTGACGTAGAGATTTGTTATTCTCATGTTGAGAAGCTTTCCTTAGCAACCGTACATGCGGTTCAATGGTTGAGACAACATATTATCCTTTGCCAGACCTTGGTTGTAGCCCATGTCAATCAATTTCAATTCGTCCTCACTCAAAGGATGATTGGGGGAAAATATAATAAATGGATTGTCATCCTACAAGAATTCAACCTCGAGTTTGTTTCGGAAAAATCAAAGAAATCGTTAATTTTTACAGAGCTTATATCGGATTTCCTAAGAGAGGCCGAGGAGTTGGTTTGTGAAGATACGTTTATCGATGAGCACATCTTCTTAATATCAACTTTAGACCCATGGTATGGGGATATCATTATATATCTACAAACATTGAAGGTCCCTACTCATCTCTCGCGGGATGAACGACAACGATTACGTCACGTGTCTAAGAATTACCTCATATTGGATAATACTTTATACCGCCGTGGGGTAGATTCCATTTTACGTCATTGTTTAACTCATAATGAGACTGAGGTAGTGCTGAATGATTGCCACAGAAGGGCATGTGGTGGTCATTTATCTGGGCTTTCTACAGCCCAAAAAATATTAAGAGTGGGTTATTTCTAGCCATCGATCTTTAAGGATTGTGTAGATGCGGTCAAGAGGTGCCACCCTTGCCAGGTGTTTGCAAGTAATATGCGCTTGAAACCTGCCCCGTTACATCCCATCGTCACCACCGGTCCCTTCACTAAGTGGGGGCTTGATTTTATGGATTGCAACCCAAATTTAGCTGGGGGGAATCATCATATCATAGTGGCTATTGATTACTTCACAAAATGGGCTGAGGCTATGCCTAGAGTTAAATTCGACGGTGAGACAGCTGCGCACTTCGTATTCAACCAGATTATTACTCGGTTCAGGATTCCGAAAGAGCTTGTCACTGACCATGGCTCGCACTTTCAGAATCGTATGATGGAAGATTTGGAATCAAAGTTAGGGTACAAATAAGAGCATTCCTCCTCTTACTACCCTCAAGAAAATGGACAAGTAGAAGCAGTGAATAAATCACTCAAATCCATTCTCCAAAGAACCATCGCACAAATTAATAATAATTGGCACATTATGTTATATCCTGCTTTGTGGGAATATAGAACCGTTGTTAAGACTGCCACAGGTTTTTCTCCATATCAACTTATACATGGAGTGGAGTCGGTATTGCCGGTTGAATGCGAGATTCCTTCTTTGAAGCTAGCCGTAGAACTCTTACCATACACTTCACCATTGGAGGAGCGTTTGGTCCACCTTGAGCAACTTGATGAGCAGCGTCGAGATGCCTTGGTGGCTCTAGAAGTAAATAAACATCGTGTAAAGGTCCAGTATGATAAGTTTGTCTGTCCAAGGAGGTTTAGTGAGGGAGACTTGGTCCTTTTGTGGTATCAACCAAAAGAACCCTTGGGGGAATGAAAGTTTAACCCCATGTGGCATGGTCCTTACGTTGTCAAACATTTGTTAGAGAAGGGTGCTTATGAGTTAGTGGATTACGAGGGAACGGCCTTGGCGGAGCCTAGAAATGGGCTCTATCTCAAAAAATACTATGCATGATTTTCATCCAAGGCTAGTTGTTGTATATTATTGTACAATTTTGCATAGGTAGGTATTTTTCTTATGGTGATCGGGTTTGTGATTAGTTTCCATTTCTTTTGGCAGATGTCAGTGGAATATTCCACCTTCATAGGATTCACGGATGGTGCAAGCCATCACACTCAACACTCAGCCTCTGCTACTTGGGTGATTTATAATCCTATGGATCAGGTATTGTCTTCAGGAGCTGTATGCTTATGACCATCTTCAAACAATGTTGCTAAATATAGTGTCTTTATTGAGCTTCTACAGGATTCCATTTTACATGGAGTTCTCTCTCTCGAGGTATGTCTTGATTCGGAGTTAGTAGTGTCACACTAGTGTCACAACTTAATGGTTTGTACCATGTTATAGATCCAACATTATTAAGAAGATTCTTACATGTGAGGTTATTAGAATGGCAATTTCACAATATAACATACATACATGTTTCAAGAAGTAATAATCAAGTTGTTGACTCATACGCTAACTATGTGTTAGATTGGAATTTGTTTCATACATAGTAAACTCATCACAAACACAAATTTTTACACATGTAAATAAATAAATCGATCATCATAAAAGTTTTTATATACATCGAAAATGTGGTAATACATAGTGTCATAATACAAAAATGGGGCTCTCAAGCCACCAAAATACAATACACAGTAATACAAAATGTATCACTCCCGGGTATCTAATCCTGTGGAGGAGGAGGGGGGTTGTGATCATGGAATGTCACTACAGCTCTAGCTAGGTGTCGAAATAATCGCACCCATGCTCGTGGTACACCTACCACCTGGCGCTGCATGGCCTCAGGAAAGTCTTTGACTTGCGCCATGGGAACTCTGTGTGTTAGCCTCATGAAGTTGGTATGAATGCTCTGGAGCATCCGCTCTGCATCCACACCCATGATATCATCTCCTCTTCCCCTCCATCTGTGACGAGGGAAGCCTTTAGGTCACCGTGGTCCCACATCTGCATGCATATGGTAGATGTCACTATGTATTGTCACCCAAAAACATGTCTTTTGATTCCATATAATCAGAAAACACAAAAAATCAAATAACTCAAAAATTTAAAAAGAGGGCCGAGATTCGTTGCCTATGTCACCGTATGCTGATCCCGGTGGTAGTGGCATGTTCGGGTCCCCCAAGAAATCTATCCTTGCATAGGGGTAGTCATCGATGGCAACTATATGTCGTCACCACCATGGAAAGAAATCAGCTGGATATGGGTTGGACACCCTACCTCCCCCCAGTCTGTGCATCGCATCCGCCCAATGTCGTTGGGCCGGTTCTTGAACCCCGTGTAGAGGAACGTCAACTCTAGGGATCAATCCTGGAACATGCTTGAAGAAAAACGTGCTCAGTATGCTGCTGAAACCAAAGTTTCGCACTCTGCCCATCTTACACTCACTGAGTTGATGTCTCATGTTGCCCAGTAGTGCAGTGCTCCAGTCATATACCGTGGGTCTCATGCACTCCACTGCATAGAACATCAGAGGCCGCGAGGCCTGGTGGAGTGACGCCAAGCCTATTATCCTACCCAGTGTTAGTAGGATGGCCTTTAGGCCCAGCACCTGTATGGAGTTAGTTGGGATCTGACTCCCCACCTTCTCCGTGTTCAGATAGCAGTACACCGCAATGTACTCATCTATAGTCAGGCCACCTCTCATCCCACGAGAACGTAGGTTCACTACTTCCCCTCGTCAGGAAAGTCCAGTAATAAAGTATATGTCCTCCACCTCTATGGTGAGAGACATCCCATCTATCTGGAATGACTCTGAGTCTAGGTCCCAGTAGTCCTCCAACATTTGCAATAGTCCTGGTTTGGCTCTTAAGCCACCAAGACACCAAAATTTGTAGATCCCACATGCACGTAGCGCTTGTTGAGCCATTAGATCAGCCCTTACTACCTCTTCTACATCACCATGTTCATGTTCTCTCCATTCTAGGACCATCCTACACAAAAATTTTGAGTTTTGCCCATTAGAACACTTAAAAAACCTTATGCACAGCCACATACATGACTGTTTTCCAAACAACCGCGTATGTACAAGGCTGTGAGGGAATTTTCTACGTATATCCAGCCCTATACGCGAAAAAACCCTCGATTTTCGCGTGGGACGCAGCACCTATTTTGGATTGGCCTAGAAATCCAAAATCACCATGGAATTTGACAAAAATTGCATCAAAATGGAAGAGTATAGCATGGGTAAGTACTTGGAAGAAACGGTAGTGGATTCCACCAGCTGGATCTCCTGGAATTCACTGTTGAAAATCTGAGCTCAATTGGGTAAAAATTTCAAATGTTTTATAATGTTTTGAATTTTTTACTATTTATAGAAATTTTTCAAATTTTTGAAAATTTTTACCCCCTTTCCTATAGTTTGGACCATTTCTAATCACTTTGGACCATTTTTGGACTAATTTATGATGTAGGAGACCTTTTTGAGTGTCGTTTCAGCCGTTGGATTGACCCGTTCATGCCAATTTCAGGTAGCATGTCTAAACTGGCATATAGGTTAGGTTTCATCACCATTTGCATTTTGCATGACCTTATGACCATTTCATTGTAGCCTTAGGTACGAACCCACTCTGTTATGTCATGGAACCTTCTTGTTGTTTTAGAAGTGGCATGATATGAGTGGTAGATCTTGACCTTACATGGGTACCCTAGTAAGCACCTTATTTGTATTTGGTGCCCATGCTGATGTTTTGTCCCTTAGGGTGTGGGAGTCTGTTGTATAGTATTGCCATGAAATTTCGCAAGAGCCTCATACTCCTCTTGATCTTTTGCTGGCCTATTTCCCTCAGGACTCCCTTATGTCAAGTTGTAATTGCATTATAATGAGCTTTTCCTGCCTTATTGAGCCTTACGCCAGCTTCCTTGACATTGAGCTTCAGCCATATAGCCCAAGCTTGTCTCATGTCTAGCCATGCAGAGCCATTTTATTTATCCTTTGCAGCTTGATTCCCTATTTTTATCGGGAGGGGATTTTTCCTCGAGTGTCTCTATCCTACACATGTATCCTTGCATTAAGCATAGGTATGTTCCACTACTTGGAACTAGTTTGTTTCCCCATATGACACTTGTCTCCTCCTAGTCTGTAACTATAAAGTAGTTTTATTCCTTTTCAAGATTTTTAAATATTTGAAAAAGTCCAAAAAAATAAAAAAACCAAAAAGACAGACAAGGAAAGATGTTATCTTTTGGCAGCTGTAGAGTCGTGTCACCTTCAAACAGAGCACTGTATATCACATCCATTGGTTGGGTTTATAGTTTGACTTTAGGAACTGTACTCATTTTTATTTCCACCGACTGGTTAAGCTTCCAATCCCCATGGAGCCTCTATCTATGCCTCCTATGTCGCAGAGATGTCCTAGTTTTGTATATCGAGTCTATGCTACCTTTATTTAAGTCACCATATGTTGTTATGCTCTTGTTTGAAGGAAGTTGAAACCTGAGTCGGCCATTCCTTAGTTATCTTGACTTTGCATGTCGACCATTCCCGGTACAGTTACTAGTTCGTGCACCTTATGATCGAGTCCTTCCACATTATACAGCTTTGCTGAGTACCTCGTGTTGGATGATGGGGGATGCCTTAATGCCCTCCTTTCAGTGGATTTCATCCCATATACTTCATATCGTTTATTCTGGGATTGGAATCTAGAGTCATTTTGAGTGCCTTGAGACTTGCAGTCATCAGTGGCAGGTTCTCTCGCCATCGAGAGTTTTTGGGAATACATCAATGTCCCCTGATCGATGGATCCTCTCAAGTGTTCAACCTCAACACATATATTCGCACTTGTTAGTTTTCACTCTAGTACCTTGATTCCCATTTTCATTATCGGTGGGTGATCTCACGTCTGTTAATGGTGTACATCAATGACCGGTAATCAGACGATGGACTACTATGTTCGACCTCGACACCTCTGTTCACATAGTAGGACATGTACTCATAGTAGTTTGTGTAGAAGACCTTCCATATTGGTGGCATCTCTTATATGCTACCTCCTTGATCGTGCCAGTGTTCATGATATTTCAGCTCTCATGACTTGATTCCAGTATATGTCAGACATTTCCAACTATTATGGAGATCTTGATCCATTGTATATCTTCGGCCATTATGGAGATCATGATCCTTTGTATATCTTCATCATGGAGATTCTAATCTATGTATATTGTACATGGCGATGAACACTTATGTGATATTTTGTATCATGCCTATTCATGGCTGTTGTACTCTTATGTATCCAGGACTGCTAGATGTATTTGCAGTTATGTGCAGAGTTGTATCATTGTACTATGTTGATTGGGTGGCTTGTCTTCCATTTGGGATCTTTCATCACTCCACTTCTGGGATGGACTTATAATGTATTTCGGCCATCATATGACCCCTCTGACCTCACACATTAGGGGGCATCTATTATAGCTGATTTTACCACTCCAGGTGAATCACACTTGTATGGCCTTCCCCTATCCCTCTGCGGACTCCTTAGACCCATTGGACCATTTTTTGTCCTTTGATGTTTCCTTGACCATCCCTGAAAACATGTGTAAATTCATATACGTGACTTTTAAACCCCTAATCGTGTATATATGCAGGTTTGACCCCTAAAACTGCATACATCGGGATGTGTACAAAATCCAAATCCTTTTGGAGTTTTCCTTGACATGGATCCGACTCACTTGACTCTTGGCCTTCCATATGCCTTGAGATCGCTCGGATTCAAAATTTCATTACCCCTTTGAAAAGCTATATAAGGAGCTCTTTGATACATTGAAGGCATATGAGAGAATTAAGAGCAAAGAAACTATAGTCCATTGTTGCTGAAACTTGTGCTTGAGTCTGCATCCCTTTGTCCCTTAGAGCACTTTTGTGTTCTTACCAAGCTTTCCTTTTGCTTGTGAGCTTGCTATCGAGAGATAGAGGATTGAGGTGGTGGAGGCCCAAGTGGGGGATTCCATTTCTCCGATTCGCAGACATGCCAACAGAGGTTGTTCCATTGTAATCTCTGATTTTATATGAATAGAAATATCTTTTCCTGTCCAATAATGTATGTTTTAATGAATATTTTATCCATGGATAATTTCAAATGCTTATACATTGTTGATTATATATGCTAGAATAGATCTAACACCAATATATATAGTATTCTTGTATTGTTTACTTATTGTTAAGGAAGTGAATGATCAATTCAAGCTGAAGTTGGAAAGCTCAACGGGGATCTACTTCAACCATCTGGAATAAGGTACGAGGTCTGATCCTTTAGTGTTAGATATTTAACTTCTATTGCATATTGGAAAGGATTGATTTCTGGAGTCAAGCTGTCTGTTGTGGTGCCCTAAGCCATAGGAATTTCTCTCCGTAACAACATGAGCTTGATTTGTGGTGTCAAAAAGAGAAGGTAGGACGATGATCCTTCTAGAGAGAGGATCATCCAGTCATCAGAGGCGTGGGAAACAGAGCAACTGAAAAACTATTCTACGCTTTAACGTTTGGGAATATGCCAAAAAATAGTGCGTACTTTGATCGGCATGCTGAATGGTGATTTGGATGCAATCTAGGCATATCTAGCATGGGTGCGTGTCCAATATCATCTCATGTAAAGACTATGACCTGCAAAACAATTTCATATATCAAACAAATTTCCAAATATCATCGAATTTATTAATAAAATCACAAAATAATAATAATAAACTAGAATTTGCATAAATCCCAAATGTATTCGTACCTGAGGCTGAATGATAAGATGTATGGTAGGAATATGTCAAAAAGATGACCAAATAGATGCCAAAAGATTAATTTATCATTCGAAAATAGTAACAAAACTGGGATCAACAGAACGTAATGAAGACTGGGTTCTTTCCATATGGAGTCTCCATGGAACCTTTGAAAAACTTTGCAGCTTCTAGGTATTCAGGGTTCCCAATGGAGTCTCCTTGAAATGCCTTGAATGGAGTCGCTAGAGCATATACAACCAAAAAAAGTGTCTAGGACTGGTTGCTCAACTAGGTCATAGAACTAAGCAATGTCATTTTTCCCAGTGAATATTTACTCATTCATTCCCTGACAATGATGCCATGTTAGCACCCTATTATTTTCCTATGGTTGTTGTAGGAAGTTACATGGGTAACCATTCCAAACTAGCTTTAAACTTCCTTCTAGCCAAGGCAGTCAGAGAGGGATCTATCTTGTCACAGTAACATTCACATGCACGTTTGTGTTTAACGAGCACGTGGAAGACTAGATTTCTGCTAGTAACAAGACAGTTACAAATTAAAGGATGAAAAGACAAACAAAATCAAAACCATTGGGATATGGAGTCACAGTCTGAAACATTCAAGGACATTACAACATATAATGAAAAATGGTTTTCTCTTATGTATCATGAGGCAAAGTAAGTGCAACATTCAGTCAAATATATTTAAAGCGATGGCAGGCAGAAATAAGGAAAGAGCCCGGTGAAACACAGAGACGTCTATCAAGGATGAAGCTCTGAGAACAACTTTAAGGGAAAATAACAAAGGGAGATAGCTGAAATATAGAACCTATCGATGGATGAATTTTGTCAAGGATACTACAATCACATTACAAACACGATTTCTGATGCAGGAGCACTTAGCTAAGAAAGAATTCCTACATGTTAATATAGAAATGTATTTGTAGAAATAACACATATGAAAATGAAATAAACAGGGAATATAGAATAAACACATACACTGTGATGAATCTCATAACCGCCAAGAAGTGTTTTCATTAATACTCACAAAAATATTTGCAGAGCTACAAAACCGGCGCAGAGGCCTCAAAAATGAAAATCAATCCAACTTCTATCCTCCTCTGAGGAGGCTCTATTTATAATGTGAATTATCCCCGGGATCTATCCCAGAATAGGGTATCAAAAATGGTTACAAAACATGGGATTAACCCGATCCATCATGATGTATCCTAACAAACTATGATGAGGAATATTAGCTATGATTTACATATAAAATAGGAAATAAGGAATCACAAGCATGCTAGATCAAAGCGAAAATGTGGCATTTGGTTGAAAGTGACGTTTCAGGGCACATCCAACAGTCAGGTGCTGACACATCTTGGGAATTATCTTCCACAGTAGAGGTGAAGGATATTTATTTCATCACAAGCACTAATTATGGTACGGTTTCCCCCAAATCTTCGCCATTTCAACCCTTTCTAGGAGACGAATTGTTGTAAATAGGCCTCAGAGATTCACCTTCATATATCAAATGGTGACACCTGTGTAAAAAATGAGAGAGGATTTTGTAACTGACCACATTCCTGACAAAACCCATGTTTCCATTTAGACATATTCCCCTCTATCTCTTTGGTATATTCTTCTGAATTTGATAACTTAGACAGAATTTTGAATTTATGGAAAATTTCCCTCTGAATATGGATTCGATTCTCCAAAACCATAGCACATGTGTAGAAACTGATAGATTTTATTGTAGATAAACATGTTATGAATAAAAACCTATCTCAAGTTCCTAAAATTCTTCTTGGTTTAGCGGAAACAAGTCACAGAATATAATGACTAAAACAGTCATTTCACATAAAAATGTGTTTGTTGTGGCACATAAAATTTTGCTGAGCTTTCAAAGCTTAAACCTCATTCACTTTTCCCATGTGAGATCACTATGGACCATTAATCGGGATCAAGCAAGATCTAAGCCATCCAATCATGGAGCTTGTACTTGATTTCACAAACACAAAACTTTGGTTGCTTCAGTGCTCGTTGGTGGCGCGAAAATCACCCTCTGCTGTTGGTTTATTTCGCCCATCAATCTGACCATTGATTGGGTCTGCGGGTTAATGTCATTTCACAAGGTCATGAATTTTAATTTTCTCGTGCATTTTTACCATGCGAAAATTCCCTTGTATGGTTTTCGTGACTTGTCAATGGTTCACGGATATTTCTTCAAAATTGTTTTGTAGCAATATCCCACATGCACTGGAGAACTTGCATCTTCATTGTTTATATACCCCGCTAGTTTTCATATGTATTAAGGAACAAATAAAGGATAATACTTCTTGTGAGTTAGGCTCTTAGACACTTGATGGATTGCTGACTTGTATTGTTGTTGATGTGGCAGGTGTGTGGCTCCCCTTGTGACCATATTTTTACACATACCTCATTTTCCAAGTTAATGAAAATAATAAACATTGGCGAAAAAACATAAAAATTCGACTATAAGGACGAATTTAGATATATATTTTATTTTAAAAAATGAATAAACTATTTTTTAATTCATGAGGATTCCTTTCTTTTTCCCAAATCACCAATGAAATCCTTTCTCTTACAAACCTGCTCGATCGAGAAAACCAACTCCTGCAAAACTAAAATTTAGCACAAGTGCTAACATAAGGGGGATCTAATATCTGTTGGATTCAAATTCTCCAATAAGGGATCAAATGGTAAAGAAGTATTTTGTAGGGTGAAGAGAGTAACTTTACCATAAGCTTGTCTGGTAGGAGAGGGGGATAATATTGTGCATAAATTTATGTTATTATGTTTTCCTTGCAGGGGAAAGGGCTAATCCTGATCAAGTATTATCCTTGATTGGATACGCTAGTTCTTGCATGAGAGGGAGTTAATCCTAAGTAGGTGACCTAGTTTTCATGCTCGTCTTGTAGGAGAGGGGGGTAATCGTGAACAATAGAGTTAATTGTGGTAAGTGTTTCTCTTGGATAGGGGAATAATATTATGAAGGAAACCACACTAGCCATAAAGTATTTGAATAGAGAGGGGTAGTCCTGAGAAAGAAATCAATTTGATCCTAATCTTGTCTTCTTAGAGAGGGGGATAATCTTGATCAATAAATAAATTTGATCCTAATATTGTATTCCAAGAGAGGGGGGTAATATTGAGGAAGAGGGGTTAGTGATCACAATTTTCATTAAAGGAGGAGTGTACTCCTATGTTATAAATATTATTATCCTTTGAGATCAATTTAGAAGAGACCTTCTTGTGTTAATTCCGAGACCTCAGCTCGAGATGACCTATACGATATTTTTATGCTTGAAATTGTATAAGACTGGGAGGAATGTTGTCCTATTGGTGCCAATTGCTTCCCTACAAAAGATAAATACTTCAGCATATTTAATTACTTTATATATGTTGTTGTATATGTGTCCATGGAGGCTGATATATATATATATATATATATATATATGTGTGTGTGTGTGTGTGTGTGTGTGTGTGTGTGTGTGTGTNAGTAATTGGAATACTAAGAAATAGGTATGTTATTATGTTGGATTAGTGACTAGTTGCTAGTTTTTTATGGTGCTTATGACTATTAGAAGAACTGATATAGGATAGTCCATATGGATTTATATGTATGTACCGTATCAGATCATCCTTGGGATTTATGACTGGAAAATATGTTCTAATGTATTGATTAGAATTCTGCATTATAATGTAGTGTAGAATGTTGGATATATATCTGTATTATGAAACTAATTGCTTATGAACTGAGGATCGTTAGGGGATCGATAATTGGACATCCATATGGCCATATATGGTTGTACCATACAAGGCCTTATTTAGGGCTTATGAAAATATTATATATTTATGCATATAAATCTGCCTCTTGGAATTTTAATAATGATGATTTAAATATTAATCTATCACAGTAATCTAGGGCATAAAACACAATCTCATAAGAGATTTCAGAAAATTAAGCATGAAAATGGAATAATGGTGGTGCAATAGAATGTTGCAGTGCTATATAATCAATAAAATAATGATAGTACAATACAATGGTCATGTATAATGCATGAATACCAAGACAATTCGAATTCCCAAGGAGGTCATTTGAATTGAATGAATGGGTGTAGCTTAACTAAATGTCAGCCACAATCAGCACAAATAGTTAACCACCAAGTTAATCAATAATTGACTCTCACACTAAGTCCTTACTGAATCAAAGTGCAATAGATGACTGAGTCTAACTGAAAGTGAGTCATCACATGCAACTGCATGTCCAAATGAAGGAGGTAGCGCATCCATAAATCCAAGTAGCTCTGATGGAGTTAACTAAAGTGACACATGTCATCAGAAGTGGTTGTAGGCGCCAATGTTAGCTCCTGTTCATAAATATTGGCCAAAAATAATCAAATAATGAAAGGAGGCACCTTCACAACTCAACTTAACTAATTTTTAGGTGAAACAACAATCAGTTAACAATTAGGTGCATTTATGACACTCAGATCACCCTAGAACTGCTCCCTGTTTGAAGGAGGAAGCCAAGTTAGCCTCCTCGAATGAAGGATAATGCTTAGTTGGCCTCATTGACTAAAGGATGGCATGATTGTGATCATGCTAATGTCATAGTGTGATCATCTGATTCCAAGTAATTCAATTAAACTTAGGATAGTGGGTAAATAGGCCGTGAAAATTGACCAAATAAGTGTGCATGTTGGGTAAATGACTCCAACACCCCCCCTTAAGATATACTCAGGAGGACTAAAATAAAATGCATGAAATTCTAGGGCCCTGAAAACAAAGGCCATAGGTCACCCTGTACAATAATGTAACTTAAACAATGCTCAAAAATAAATCTAAGTGAGGAAAGAGGGAAAACCCAGTGGGGAAAACCTCCCCCTCAAGGTGAACACTGGAGAAGTAATCTGATCACCCTGATGAAATCACCCCCAACAGTGAATGGAGGTAAGTGAAATTATTCTCTAAAAATATCTTGGTGAAGATGTCTGCAATTCGCTAATCATTAGGGCAGTATTGTAGAATGATGGTCCTGTCATGCACAAATTCCCTGATATAGTGCATGTGTATCTCTACATTATTGGTCCTCTACTTGGTAACTGGATATATGGAGATATTAATAGAAATTTGATTGTCACAAAATAGGACAGTGGACAAAGTACTGCTAAATCAAACTCTGAAAGAATTCCTTACAACCAAACAGCGTGGATGCAAGAATTCACTGCTCCTCAGTATTCGGCCTCTGCTAAAGACAATGTAATGGTGGCATGATTTTTGCTAGACCAGAAAATGGGGCCACCAAAAAACATGAATACATATATATATGTATACTTTCGATCAATAGAATCTCCCACCCAATCTGAATTTGTGTAACCAACCAACTCTAGCTCAGAGTCTGCAGCATAGTGAATGTCGTAGGTCCTAGTGCCCTGAATATACTGGAGGATCCTCTTGGCTGCCTTCCAATGAAGAACATGAGGATTCTTCATGTATCTTGATACAACATTCACAAAATAGCATATATCAGGTCAATAATGTGTCAATTAAAGCAAACTACCAATCAGTTGGCGGCAGATTGTGCAATCCATGAGTGGAGTGATTTTTCCTTCTTCAAGGATGATCCCTAAAAGGAAAGGGAATGGAGAAGCCTTAAATTCATCCATGTTAAACTTAAATAATAGGTCTGATATGTATTGAGACTGAGGTACCATTATCCCATCAAAATTTTGTGCCATTTCAAGCCCCAGAAATTGCTTCAAGAGCCCCAAATCGCTCATCTCAAATGCATCATGGAGGGCAGTTTTTATGACTGAAATAGAAGCAACAATGCTACTAGTAATCAAAATATCATCAACATATAAAAAAATGATAATAAAACTACTATCATACTTCTGTATATACACATTCGGATCTGATTTACACCTTTGGAAGTTTTGTGAGAGAAGGAAAGCATCCATCTTGGAATACCACTCTCTTGGGGCTTGTTTTAACTCATATAGTGACTTCTTTAATTTGAAAACCAAATATGAATCTGAAATTTATCCCTTAGGCTGATTCATGTATATCTCCTCATGAATATATCCATGTATAAATGCATACTTAACATCCATATGATGCACTTCCCAATGCTTGGATGCCGCAATTGCCAAAACTAGGCGGATGGAGTCCATTTTTGCAACTGGTGCAAAGGTCTCATGATAGTCCACACCTTGGACCTGGGAGAACCTTTTTTCTACCAGGCTTTCCTTATATTTTAATTTTCTTCCATAATCAGCAACCTTTATCCAAAACACCCACTTGCATTGAACTAATTTCCTCCCCGGAGGAAGAAAACTAGCTCCCAAGTAGCATTCTTTTGAAGAGAATTCATCTCTTCGTCCATGGAAGCTTGCCATCTTGGATATTTCCGAGCATGGTAGTAAGACTTAGGATTAACTCATCATTAAATAACAATTTTTGGACAGCAAATATTCATGACAAGAGAGTGCAATACCTGCTCTTTGGAAATCGAACCGGGTTCTTCTTGGATCATCAGTATTTCCAATGTTGTCACTAGCGGAAGAAAGTGTCTGTCTGGACCAAGTTGGGAGATGTATTTGCACTTCAGGTTCTGAACTTGAACTTGATGTTTTCTGGTCATTGATATCAGATATCAGAGGTTCCAAATCAGGGTCATCACCCCCAATTTCATCATCCAGATATTTAGTAGAATATGAAGGAAATTTAGCAGTTTTCTCCTTCACTAGTTCTACCTCTTGAAGAGGCTCATCGAACCGAACACTTCTTTAAATGATAATTTGTTTTGTTCTGATATCCAGAAGCTTGAAAACTTTATATTCATTAGGATATCCAATAAACAAACTATCAACACTTTGCAGTTGCAAATTTTTCCTCTTATCATGCAAAATTCAGGCCCATGCAGTGGACCCAAACACCCTGAGATTCAACACATCCAACTTGTGTCCAAAGTAGGTATCGAAAGGGGTATTCCATTTTATGGATGAGTGAGGCACTCTTTTTTGAATGTATGCAGCAGCATTCATGGCCTCATCCCATAAATTTCTATCCAACTTCTTGGCTTCCAGCATGCAAGTGGTCATCTCCTTGAGAGACTGATTCTTTCTCTCCACTACATCGTTATGCTGGGGAGTGTAGTGGACTAAATGTTGAATATGAATGCCACTTTCAAAACATAGTTGCAGAAAATAATTACTGACAGATTCCCCGCCATTATCAGATCTCAAATTTTTTATATTTTACCTGGATGCATTCTCAATCAGTGCTTTTAATTCAATGATTTTTTCTAAGACATGACTTTTTCTTGATGAAGAAGGCCGATGTATATCTAGAAAAATAATCTGTAAAAGTAAGAACATACCAATATCCATTCAAGGATGTGATGGGAATTGGTCCACTTTTATCAGAATGAATCAGCCCCAAAATTTCTGATGCTCGGCTTTCCTTCCCCCGATCAAACTTATGCTAGGGATGCATTCCCAAAATACATCCTTTGCAAATTTTGGTGGTAGCTTTGATGACCGGGAGGCATTCAACCATGGAATTTTTATTTAATTGCTGCAAGCACTTGAATTTTAGGTGGAAGAACCTCTCATGCCAAATCCAACTAACCTCATTTCCATGAGTCAACAGAGCTGTGGGTTTTGCATTCTCCACAAAATGGGAAAACTCATAGGTTTTTGCATGATGATTTGCAGAGCCTTTTGCCACAATTTTCTCGGATGCATGTTCAGTAATTTGTACATCATCTAGGCTGAAGGATACTCTCTTGGGCACTCCAGTATGGGTCATTTGATAGACACTCAGGAGGTTTTATGCAAGAGATGGTACATACAGAACATTGGAAAAATAACCATGCAAAAGATTTACTGTACCTTGTCCTTTTGAGATGATGGTAGAGTCATCTCCCATGTGGATGGGAATGCTCTTGCTAGTGTCGAGAGAAGAGAAAGAGTCTTTGATGTTCATCATGTGGTTCGAAGCTCCAGAATATATGAGTAGAGCCATGGAGTTCGTAGTGCTTTCCATGAGTCCATGACCTCTTTCATGCTGGTATTCTTGATCTTGATTTTCTTTCCTCTGAAAGATTTCTAGAAGATTTATGTTATTTCTCTCAAGGAGAGAAGTAGGTTCATCAAGCTTCTTTTTCATGCAGGCATGTTCAGGGTGGAATCCCTTCCCGTAGTATGAATACTTGAATTTTTCCTTCCCATGGTGGCCTTTGTTTTTTTTCTTCTTCAAGCCAAAAGGCTCTTCTTGTTGTTGGTTTTGAACTTTTGGCTTAGGAGCTTCGAATTTGGTTTTTGGTTTCTTCTGTTGCTTTCCTTTCCCCTTCAAATCCTTGTGTCTCGAAGCAAAGAGGGATTGATCACGAGAAGATCTGATGATCCCGATATGGACAAGCTTATCATGCTCGCTTGTTAGGGACTCAATGAAGGCATTGAGTGAAGGCATCTTCCATCTAGGGGTTGTGAGATTCCCTGCATGGAATGTAGAAAGAAATACCAAATAGTCAGCTCCAATTTTTGAGAGAATAGCGAGGATGAGTTGATCATCCTCCTTCTTCACCTCACACTGCTTTAATAGAAGGACTATATGCTTTAATTTTGTGAAAAAATCACTAAGGGTCTGAAAATTGCCAGGTTGAAGAGAAATCAACTCATTTTCAAGCTGATAAACCCTCAAGTCATCATGTTTTCCATACAGGGAGCCAAGTTGGTCCCAAATCTCTTTCAGAGTCTTGGATCTTGAGAGGTGGAATAGAATATCCTTGGAGATAGAGAGACACAAGAAACTGAATGCTTCATCTTTCTTATTCAAAAATCTATCCTTGTCTATAACATGAGTAGGCTCTTCTTCTATGTCCATAGTGACCTGATAGAGTCCTCTGGCACGTAGCTATATCTCCATGTCTCCTTTCCATTGATGGAAATTGAACGGAGTCAAAAGATCTATGGAAGAAGCCATATCAAATTGTTGTAGCGAATGCAGTGAGCCTGTAAAACCTGCAAATCAAAATAATAAAGTCACTGTAAGGTCAAACATCCTGCACATTTTAGGTTTTCATCACACCTAGCATAATTGATCAAGCAAGCTTGATCAACAATTACTTAACTTGGGGTATTAAGTGGTAAACCTTCTGCTTCTGGTGCAGTGCTGGAATTTGAGCTTTTACTCAATTTTTCATGCAAGATCTATCAAAAACCATGTTTTTGAAGAGAATGAGCTTCATCCTGTCGTGAGCTATGATACCATATTAATATATCACAGTAATCTAGGGACTAAAACACAATCTCATAAGAGATTTCAGACAATTAAGCATGAAAATGGCATAATGGTGTTGCAATAGAATGTTGCAGCTCTATATAATCAATAAAATAATGATAGTACAATACAATGGTCATGTAGAATGCATGAATACCAAGACAATTTGAATTCCCCAGCACTTTATTCGAATTGAATGAATGGGTGTATCTTAACTGAATGTCAACCACAATCGGCACACATAGTTAACCACCAAGCTAATCAATAACTGACTCTCACACTAAGTCCTAACTAAATCGGAGTGCAATAGATGACTGAGTCTAACTGAAAGTGACTCAGCACATGTAAATGCATGTCCAACTAAAGGAGGTAGCGCATCCATAACTCCAAGTAGCTCTGATGGAGTTAACTGAAGTGACACATGTCATCAGAAGTGGTTGTAGGTGCTAGTGTTAGCTCCAGTTCATAAATATTGGCCAAAAATAATAAAATAATGAATGGAGGTGCCTTCACAACTCAGATTAACTGATTTTTAGGTGAAACAACAATCAGTTAGCAATTAGGTGCATTTATGACACTTAGATCACCCCAAAATTGCTCTCTGTTTAAAGGAGGAAGCCTAGTTAGCCTCCCCGAATGAAGGAGAACGCTTAGTTAGACTTCTTGACTGAAGGAGGGTGTGGGTGTGCTCATGTTGATGTCATAGTGTTCTCATATGATTCCAATTAAGTCAATTAAACTTAGGATAGTGTGTAAATAGGCCAAAACTGACCAAATAAGTGTGCATGTTGGGTAAATGACTCCAACATTAAATATGAGGTGAAGAGGTCAGTTGTGTATGCCATTAAATTCTTTGGATGTACTGATCTATGGGGAGGTCCATATGGACATGTATGGCTCTCCCAAATCAGATCCTAGTTGGAATTATAAATCTGAATTAGTTAATTTAGATCTCCCATGGATAGGTGGTTAAATCTTGATTCCTAGGAAAGTGTAAATGATAAATGTTTTCCTATAGTAAATGGGGTTCCCATAGTATGTATGATTTAATTTTCTAATAATATGGCCACTTGCGAAAGTCCATAGGTTCAAAATAATAGTTAAATAGCATGTTAAGTGGTATGATTTTATGTATTCATGTGTCAATACAATAAAACTCGTAGAGATTGGAAAACTAGGATGCAATGATAAAGCAATCCTCCTTGATAGTTCAATGTTCTTAGAAATTTTAAATTTTGGGGATGTTATAATGATCTTACAGAGAATTATTTCAATGTTCTTAGCTTATATTTTATCCAATCCTAATTTCCAAAGATCCCAGATACCGGAACTTGGTGTGTTGTCTAGGGTTGGGTATGTTACAATTCTGATAATTTGTATAAAAAAAATCATGTCGTCATAAAGTCAAAAAAAAATTACTTAACATACTCCCCAAAGCGAAATTGAATAAAACAGGATATGATCTAAAATGGAAATGTGAACCTGTCAAGAAGTGGCCTAAAAACTTGCATACATCCTCAATATCTCTCGTTAATATTATCCTATTACACAAATGATATCGCATGGGATCACACTCAACTAACTAGAACAATGATGAAAGAAACCTTTCACTTTCCTGATTCTGGTCAGATCTTGAAATATATCTTCCCAACATTCTTGTTTTGGACTACATGGAACGAGTGAAATCATCAACTATTCAGAGAGAAAGAAAGAGAACATGGATTACTATGGAAAACCATATAGAAAAAAATACAAGAACCATTAGAAACCATAAGAAACTAGAGTAGTTAAATTATGTAGCTTGCATAGTAAAATCATAAAATGAAGGCATGTAGTGCATGAGGAAATGCACCAACAAATACCTCAGTAAACATATAGCACAAGAAGCATTAGCAAAAAAAATTCTTCAAGAAAATGGTGGAGAGGTTGAGCCTTAAATAGACATTGTTGGATCATTCATCAAGGACATGAGAATAGTCAAACTTAATGCACATAATTCACGAGGCTCGAAGATAAATTTAGAAATCTTGACTAAACATGTGTGATTATATTTGAATCAACAAAGTATCGACAAGTTGGTGGCAGTGCATAGTGATTGTTTGTAGAGTGTAGATGCAATAATAATAAAAATATGTCGTATTTTATATAAAATATTGTGATCAAATTATATTGTATAAATGTGCTAATGAATGAAGGATTGAATAAGTTCAAAGTTGTAAGGGATTTTTGATGTTGAGTCCAAACTCTGTTCACGCTGAGTACCATATTTGAAACACATAAAAGAGTATGAAATTTTTTCAAGAATTTTTTCTTTCAAACAATAACTACAATCAAAGTAACATGGACATAGATATTTTAAAAATAAGGAATTCCAACTGAATATAGACATGTGTAGTAAGGACAATCTATTTGAATTTTACACATGTATTTTATAATGTTAAACTCCTTTGAAGTTGAATGTTGTATTTATTGTATCTTATGAACTGAACTAATTGTTTAACAAGCCCACATATTTAATTTTCACTTATGAGCGACACCTAGAAATTTAGTTTTTTTAATTGATTTCAAGAGCAATTGCAAACCCTAGGTTATAGAAACACTTTATAAACTCTTTGTATTTTGGTTAAATTTGTGATTCAATAATATATCAAGTTTCATACAAAATTAACTTGCTTCATACAATGTTGCTATAGAAAATAGTTTCCCCTTTTTAATATGTAATGCAATCATATTTTTTATTATTTATTATATGGTGAATGCAATGAGAAGTTTTATGAAACTAGATCATCCAAAATTTAGAAAAAAACATAATTGGATTCATCTCAACTTTTGGATAGATGGAATACGGTTCCACATATTATTATGACATGTTTTTTTGAATAATTAAGGATAAATATTGATAGAAATGACCATTCTTATTAAAGCTCGGTAATAATTTTGTCATAATTTTTTTTTTTAAGTAAAGCAAATGAATATGACCGCACGGGTGTGGCTCATTGGCGGTTCACTTGTTATGAAGTTGCATATTGTAAATTGGAGGTCACGAGTTCAAATCACACCCGGATTTACCCGTTTCCCATGCTTGCATGGTGTGTGGGGCACCTAAGGGTATAGTGGTAGCGGGATTGGATCCCTGTACCCCGTGTCACGTGAGTATCACCTAGTCTCTAGTTGTCGATTCCCCTAGAAAAAAAAAAGTAAAGCAAACGAATATTTTAAAACACAATAGATTAAACCAAACTTAAATTATTCCCTAACCAAATTATCACACAAATGAAATTTTCAAAACCACTCTCAAATTTGTCATTAAAGAGAATTTTATAATATGCAAAAAAATGGTTCAAATTGGTAATAATTGTATCTTTAATATGTTTTTAACAAACATATCTAATAAATATATTTATTAAATTATTTAAAAAAAATAACCTTTCCAGAATGGATCAAAATCAATGGGTTCAAATTTGATCACTAAATATGAGCTCCTCTGAATCCTCTGAAAAATTCTTACCAAAATTCGAAATTCTTATGTGAAACTTTTTTATTATGTACATTTAAATTTAAATTTGAGGAGGGGATAAAAACCCATAAGACTCAATGAGATTTACTGGTAGAATTGTGTGAGAGGTACGTAAATGTTAACAACAACAATCAATACAAAAGAATGCAAATAAATGTGTACCAAAATACTAAAGTTTCTTTCATTATCTAGACTTTGGTAACTACAAGTTAAAACAGAGCTGCCGCTCAACCAATGCCTTACATAAATAAAAGGTCCAGGGCCTGGATTAGCAACTTCAAAAAGGGTAGTTAATAGTGATTCTCTCTATCGACTAAATAACAATATGGAAATGGGGGTGGGTCTAAGGACCCACTCCCATTTCCATAGTTGTTATATAGTCGATAGAGAGAATCACAAGTGTGAATTCAAATTTGAAATGTTCAAATCTTCTTCATTACATTTGTAAATTCATATTTGATTGAATAAATGATGGGATATTTTTCACCAAAATTCCAAATTCTTATGTGAAATTTTTTATTATGTACATTTAAATTTAAATTTGAGGAGATCATTATAAGTGTGAATTCAAATTTGAAATGTTCAAATCTTCTTCACTACATTTGTAAATTCAAATTTGATTAAATAAATGATGGATGACATTAATACATTTAAAATGTTTGGATGACATTTGGTGATTAAGGCATTCACTTACTTTAATAATTAGAATAATAAGAATACTTGACATGTATATAATAAATAAATGTTGGGATGGCATTTTTGAAAGAGTAATCCATTTAATTTAATAAATTGATGAGATTATTAAGCATAATAATTTTGCCATTGCTTGACAATTAAACTAATAAACACAACAACTTTGGCATTGTTGGACATGAATACAGTAACACCATTTTGGGAGGGGGCGTGTAAGCATTTTAAACAGTGACATACCTTGGAATAACACTGTTACTTCTTGCTTACATGAATACACTAACACCATTTTGGGAAGGGGTGTGTAAGCATGATTGACACGAATACAGTAACACCATTTTGGGAGGGGGTGTGTAAGCATTTTAAACCATAACTGACATTACTTGACATGCCTGGGAATACCACTATTGCTTCTTACTTTTATTTTGTGTGTGGAATTGTTCATGCATATAACTTAAAAACATAGCATTAATAGAAATCACATGTGGGATGAACAATGTTGGTTGTGAATTGGGATAAGTACTTGTTGTTGGTTTTATTAAATGGCTTTAATTGGCTATTTTTTTTATGAATTAAGATAAGTACTTGTTGGTCTTATTAAATGGTTTAGATGATTTTTTCTTTTTTATTTATAAAATGTATGTATTTTTATAGTTTTATTAAAGGGCTTCAGTTGGTTATTTTTTTATGAATTAAGATAAGTACTTGTTGGTCTTATTAAATGGTTTAGGTAATTTTTTCTTTTTTATTTATAAAATGTATGTATTTTTATAGTTTTGAGTGGATGTTTAAGTGGACGATGTTTATATTATAAAATAATTTTAAATAAATGTTTAGGTGGATAATATTTATATTTTAAAATAATAATAAAAAATTCTATAATAAGTTTGAACATTCTTGACAAGATCTTAAATGAATGATTTTGTAAACTTTGTGGGAAAAAAAAATTGAAGGTCGCTAAGAACTTACTCTAATAATATCCTTCCTATGCATTATTTTTTTTCAAATCTCCATAACACATATTCCATTGTACTATTTCATTTTCATGACGTATCTCTATACTATCAAAGATAATTGCTAATTAAATATTTTGGTAAACTAATATTTCATGGCTATATAGTCATATACAAATATAAAATTGATATATAGATATATCATTATTGACTATCCTATCTTGCACAAAATATATTGAGGAAGATCAAATAGGAACCGTAGTTGGAATGTGTTTTATATTTTTTAAATATAAGATAAAACTTTATATTAACAACAAAAGAATACATAGGATAAAAAATAAGATCATGTAATGATTCTGTATTTAAACATGACTAGGTGGGATGGTTAAGGTACATTGTTTCACAACCAAACAAAGTTACAATGTGCATGAATGGACAACCAAATATTACACAGTATGAACCCCTTTGGATTACGTAATTATGGAATTGAAATGAATAACGCATGGTTGATATCTACAAATGAATTATGAATTATTGTTTTTTATTTAAACTATGCATAAAGCGGCGGCGGCCGAATTTAGTCTACTTAATAATTTGATTTTTTAATATATTAAGCATCTTTTGAAATTTGAATCTATGAATTTTTTATAAAATTATACATTAAAGTGGAAAAAAATAAACAAATAAAAAATATTCTAAAATCAGATAAAATATATATAAATTATATATTCGCATAAATCCATTTTAAATGCGGATCTATTAAGTATTGAGAGGGATCTAATTTCTTGAGGTGTACACTTTTTTACAATTTGGATCCTTCTCTGTACTTGATAGATCTAAGTTTAAAATGGATCTATGCTAGTTTATTTTATTTTATTTTATTTAAGTCATATGTAATTTATATTTTTCATTTTTAATTTTTTAATATTTAATAATTTTTTATTTATATAGGCTAGCATAACATGACAGGATCTCCCCCATACTGGCTTGGAGAGCACCTCGCTTCTCTTAGTGCAATTAATATTTTTTATTTATATAGGCTAGCATAACATGACTAACAGGACAGGATATCCCTCATACTGGACTGGAGAGCACCTCGCTTCTCTTGGTGCAATAAATATAAAATGATGACGATGATGACGATGATGATGATGATGATGACGATGACAATGACAATGATGACAACGACGATGATGACAATGGCGATGACGATAGTTGTAGCAGCAAGGCGACGACGACAATGACGACTTGGATCAATTTTGGTTTATCATATCGTAAGAAAGAAAAGTAAGTAACTACTTGGTTTGGTTTAGAATTTTATATGTGTGATCTAAAAGCCTTGTAGATGAGCATTCCTAAATTACTATCTTTTTGATGAGATAAAAGGTTGAACAGGTTTGTATTGTAACAAAAAATTTGAAACTAATATCTTATGTGGGTATATGTAAGGCAATAAGAGGAAGTGCTTTCATCCTCAACACTCATAGTCACACAAAGATGACAGATCCTTTCAACCCAAGGAGTTTTGGGAAAGGTCCAATGCCTTGTTTCACTATGCAGCTCATGAGAGTTCGTTCTTATTTTAGTTATGTGGATCTTCTTCTTTACGCTAGTTAAAACAAAGAGATAATTTTGATTTTCGAGATTAGGGTTAATGAACTCCTTGTAATATCCTAATTTTCTGTTATCCTCTAAATTTTTGTCACACAACAACTTCTCTTTGAACTTCGAAGTAATAATATTTTTAATATCATTTATATTTTGCAAAGTGACATTTTAGTCAGTCCCCCTCATCTTTAACAAAGACATGGCATCTTTCTGCCAACGTCACTTGAGCCTTAGGTGGTTTTGACTGGAATTTTTAAACCAATTTTTCGAAGTTTCTAGTCTCCTAAGTTATTTATTTATTCTTGTACATTAGGTATCTATTCATATATATACTTTCAATCGGGAAATACTCACTTCAAATAGGAGAATAGGATATCGTGTATTGCTTTTAATTTTAAATTTATAAGCTATAAAATGCATTTGGATTTGCTCAATCCTTCTTCAAGACTCTCTAGAGAGGTTGTAACCCAAACTTCACACCCATACAGGAGAATGGGAGTGGCAATAGCTACAAAGAGGAGTTTCTTTTTATTCCACATCACAAGGTTTGCTGACTTACAATTGTTTTCAAGTCCAAAATAAGCATTCCACCCTCCATTGATCATCTTCTCGATGTTGTAGTTTTAGTTAAGCTTGTGATAGCTATCAATCCCAATATTTTTGTAGGAAGCACTTCCTCCAAGATATTATTATCATACAAAAAAATGAGCATAAGTGACCTTAATAGATTTTATCTACATAACTTGGGTTTTGTCGACATTGACGGACCTTCCCATACTAGAACAAAAATCCTTGAGAATTATTAATTTCTTATCAAGATAAGAGGAACACCTTTCCAAAAAATCAATAGTATCAACATAAAGGAAGAGGATGTCAATTCCTAATAATGCTGTGTCAACTTAACCTACCTCTATTAAACAACCAATGTATCTACCAAAAAATACTAGTAAATCATATCACATACCAATAAAATTGTTTTAATATGGTAAATGAGAGTGTAAATAAATACAACCCTATCATAAGTAGTAAATATTAAGATGTTACTTTTTATATTTTACAATAACATATGGTAAATGAGAGTGTAAATAAATACAACCCTATCATAAGTAGTAAATATTAAGATGTTATTTTTTATATTTTACCATAACATATAGATTTAAATGACTGAGATAAATAGCAAGTATTTTGAAAAGTCATTCTATATTTTATAGAATAAAATAAAATAAGTGCTCGAAAAAGAAGAAGAGTGTTTAAAAATAATGTAAGGTTTCCAATATAAGTACGTGAATTTTCTTTTAAGGATATTTCAATTTACATTACATTATTTTTGTTATTCAGGATAATTAATTTTTTATGTCATAATTATGATATATAGAAAAGGAAT
>LPNX010701586.1:637272-662894 GCA_001517045.1 Pseudotsuga menziesii
TCCTTAACCTTTACCATGAAGTTTGAACCACTGACTTAATCAGGACTAAACCCCACACAAACCAACTGATCTATACCTCATGACTAGGTAAACATCATGAGATGAAAGGATTTGGTTGATCTATGAGTTTAAGAGCATTGAGGAAAAATCTCTTTCGTTTAGAGTGACCTACACACACCCACATTCAATCGCGGTTTCCTAACCACTGTTACAATTCTAATCTCCATGATCTTCTAACTTATCAAAAGTATAAAGACTTAAAAACATTTTTTCTTAATTTCTATTCATAAAAATCAAATTTTACACAAATCCAAATAATTATTTTCTATTTTCTTAAAGTTAAATAAACTAAAAAAATCTTAATAAATATTAATATTCATCATCATAATATTAAAAACCAAACAAACAAACATCACAAAGTAAAACAAACATCATTTATACATAACTATATATATGGATTAGAATCGTTTTAAAGAAACTTAACACACTATCTTTATTACTTTATTTTGTATTAAATGTAAAATGACTAATAATTAATTTCAATTCCCTAAAATAATTAATATAAAGTATAAAACTTAGGAAAATTATTATATATATAGTTATAATGTAATGTTATACATTACATTACTGTCATGTATAATATGCAAGTTAGATTCATAGTAAATGTGTACTTTGCATACATTTTTTAAGTTCGGTTGATATTTAATGTGTGCTTAGTATGTCATTTAAATTTAAATAATAATAATGATTAATTTTATTTAAATTAAGATTATTAAATTATTAAGTTTAATTAAAAATAATATAAACCGAAATATAAATAACATTAGCATTAATTTAATTTATATTTTTTATTTTTAACAAAAAATAATATAAATAATAATAATAATAAATTATCCATACTGTACCATTAAACTATTAAAATGAATTAACAATTGCATACACCAAGATACAAAAACATTAGCATTAACGCAATCTATATTTAGTACTCTTAACAAAAAAAACAATATCCATTGTATATATATATATATATATATACACACACACACACATCGTCCTTTTTATTCTCCATAATGTATATACACATCATCCTTTTAAATTTAAATCATAAACACTATTATTTTAACAAATTAAACTATTAAAATTAAGTAAAAATAAACATAAACAGATATACATAGAGTTAGCATTATTCTAATTGATATCCATTAGTGCATCCAAAAAAGTGAGGTGCTCTCCAACCCAGTATGAGGGAGATTCTATCACGTTAGTCACGTTATGCTAGTCGACATAAATAAAAATATTAAAAAATGAAAAATATAAACTACATATCAACTTAATTCAAATAAAAATTAATAATAATAATAAATTAAAAAAAATAAACTAGCATAAATCTATTTTAAACCTAGATCTATCAAGTACCGAGAAGGATGCAAATGGTAAAAAAAGTACACATCAAGAAATTGGATCCCTCTTATTGCTTGATAGATCTAGGTTTAAAATGGATCTATGCTAGTTCTTAACAAAAAGTGTTATCTGCTATATTTTTTTCCTAAAAAAAAATTCTGCAGTTTTCTATATTATTTAAAGAACCACATTGTTCATAAACCAACAAGCCTTACATCCATTCATATGCTACATATTAGATTTGCAAATTTACATATTTTTAAAACATTAAATACAATAAATTTATAGTATCCATCTACTTATCCAAAAAAACCCTACTAATTCCATAATATATGTATATTGTAAAGAGAAAAAAAATCAGAAATAAACTCTTTGTAGTGAATTGTGGGATCATTGTTCGTCTTCCTTTACCCTAGGTGTGGTCATGGATCATGTTATGTGAGTGTGTCATTTTCCATTTCCCAACAGTGCCATGTGCTCAGACCTATCTTGAGCCATTCTTTGATAATTGGTATGCTAACTGGTTCCTCTCTATCTAGATATGATCAAATGATACATCATGCGTCTGTGTAGACAACCTAGAAATCTCATCATATATGGGGATGGGAAGAATGTTCCTAGGAGATCTTATTTGTCGCAACTAATCAATGACAATTTTTATTTTCAAAAAATCTATAATTTATGTACTCCATTCATAATAGCCATCATCATAATGACCTTTAATGTTAATATCCCAACTTTGTTATCTGTGCGTTTCCCTAAACCTGCAACAAACTTGATCCAATGAGAATAATTTAAATATAATATACTACCTACCCCACATGTTGAAGGTCTACTGTGAGAAGCACCATAAAAGTAGGCCCAACTACCATTCCTATCAATTAACTCCTCCTCCACCATATTAGTCTTCTATGTCTCTTCCCTCTATGGAAAATGACTCAATATAGAAAGACCTTTGGAAGCATAAATAGATGGAGGAATAAGTAAATCCTCAAAGATAGATTTATTTCTAGAAATCCAAACCCCCCGTATGAGACTTATAGGAAGGGCCTTATAGTCCATGTAGATTTGATTGTTTGTCTAGGGTTTTAAGGCTTCTTCTAGATTATGTACATCCCATATAGAATGTATTCCTTGTTAGGATATTGTGAACATGTGAAATAATATCATAACAAAATATAAAATATGGAAAACATTACTAGGCTATCATTCTATCTACCAAGCAACATAAAGCATGAAATAAAATTGGAGAAAAGAGAGCAACATGAAAACACCGATATGCGTGGTTCACCCAATATGGGCTACATCCACGGGAAGGGTTGCATATTTCAATATTTTGAAAATAGATATCAAATATTAGATGACATCCTCACATATGCATCACATCAAGCTCCATCACCCAATCATGTGTGTACAAATGGCATACACAACATGTCATGTGTGATGAACTACAATTAACACATACCCAAAAGGATCTCCTTCACCTCTCTTATATACCAAGAGATTTGGATTACAATACATCCCATAACACATGTGGGATAAATGAATTTCCACCTCTTTATATAGAGAATGGTTACAAAGGATATAATTACAATTATGCGTGTGGGGGGTGAAATCATAAATCTGGGTGTCTATTTTGGGGGGTGTTATGAGAAACGTTGTGTTGTTTTTCCAAGTTTGTCAACTTCGAGCAACGAAAAAATAGATTTGTATTTAGAATTTCATTTTTTAGTAATAACAAAAGTTGTAGAGAATTGTGTTAGCTTTCTATCGATTATTTTTTAGGATTTTTTTATTGTCGTTTGATATGTCATTTTTGCAAGTGTTTGATAGTATGTTATTAATTAATGAAATTATGATAAATAGTCATGTTTTTTTACATTGGTTTATTCATTATTCAAGTATTGTTCATTAAAAACAAAACATTAGAGGAAATTTGGGGTCTAAAATGGGCCTTATAAGAAAACGCGCCAACAATAAGTTCTTGTGAGTTGGAATTCAAGAACCAATAGAATTCCAATAAAATGAGTCAACCATAATGGTTGAATTGACATATTTGTCATAAAAAAAGACTATTTTTTTGTTCCTATTTTCGACATATCTCCCTGTGTTTTTACTCAAATTTCGATCGAGAGAACTCGTTGGATGCAGAATTTGATTCTACATCCAACAAGTACCCACACTACATACTTTTGATGGACCTTGCTGCCCCAAAAACAAGAAATACCTGAAAAACGTGATGATGATGTCATCATCACATTTTTTCAGGTATTTCTTGTTTTTGGGGTAGCGGGGTCCATCAAAAGTGTGCAGTGTGGGTACTCGTTAGATGTGGAATCAAATTACGCATCGAATGAGGTATCCCAATCAAAGTTTGAGTAAAAATGTAGGGAGATATGTTGAAAATACGAACACAAAAAGTAGTTTTTTTCTTTTTTCCTCCAAAATTAATAAATATTATGTTATTATTTTAACTATTATTTTATTATTTTCCTTAGGAGGCCCATTTTAGACCTCAAAATTCCTCTAATGTATGTTATGATGATCTAGACAGATTGTACTAAAGGTTGTCTATAAGTTTGTATCCAACAACTGCATGCAATAATTGTTAGAATTTTTTGAAGTTGACAAATCTGAAAAGCTACCATAAAAATAGCATGTTTAGTTTGGCACATCATCTTCCCTAATTTCCAATTCAAAAAAAAAAACTAAAAGTACCCTTTTGAAGACAACACATCAATGTTGGGCACCATGATTTTTCCAAAAAAAATTATCGTGTCTTTAAGAAGTTATTGATTTTTCATTTCAATAAATTCTATCAAATTTTGAAGCAATCCACACACCTTCTAAGAAATATGATGAATAAAATTAGTGGATCACATCAATTTCAACAAAATTCGCATCTATAGAAAGTAGATTGAATGATGCAACTAATGATATTATTTGTGAAAGAGAAATTGTACGAATTTTATATGATCCAATCTCTCCAAAATGGGAAGAAGAGTTAGATATGTGATGGAATTCAATTTTTGAAATATTACAGGTTTTTGGCCGAAAACAATTAATGTTTTGACTGAAAGTTAACAAATGTCCGGCCGAACGTTAGATTTAACAGATGGAAAACAGTTTGGCCGAACTAATAGTTCGGCCGAAAATGTCTATTCAATTTTTTCCGCCTACCGAAAAAAAGCTTGAAACATTTTTTCCAAACACCGTTTCGTTACATGAACTTGAAACGTTTTTACGTTTTCCCGAAACACCGTTTCAATTCTTTATTTATATGAATGAAGGCTTAACATATTTGATCAACATTTTACACAGTTATAGAAGAAGGAAGGCTCTCTTTTTTGGTAAGTATTCTTAAAACTTATCTTTTAAGGTGAAGGCTATTTTTATTTGATACCAAACATTATTTTGAAAATTTGTTGTCTCTTTTTCTTTACAGAAGATGTTTCTGGAAAATATTTTATGGTACAATTTTTCTTAAAAATTATGCACTAATTTAGTCTATGGTACATTTTTTTAAAATATTTTGAACAATATTTTATGGACGTATTTACTTTTTATAACCTTTCCTTAAATGGGTTAATTATCAATTTTTAGTAGTCATCTTTTGTCCTTTTAACTCGTAATTTATATTTAGTGAACACGGCTTTCTACTCGTTAATTATACTTTTATAACATTTAAATAAACTGTAATTTTTTTGTAATTCACATAGCCTATAAGTGCCAAATTTGGTTGATAACCTTCCTTGTATCCATTATCACTACTTTTTGTAGTCATATTGTTTGAAGTGGATGACTCTGAATTTTTTTGTATTTTCTAAGGTTAATTTTTTTCTTTGATGATTAAGATTCTATCAAGGGAAATTTATTCTAAGTTGAAGGTATACATTAAATAATCATGGGCAACAAAAAAACGTGAAAGAGGAAATGTGATCGCACTCAAGATGATGCCTTACATAATGAAAAGCAAAAACTCACATACCATGAAAAAAAGAAACAAAAGATTACAAATATTGAAGACATCACTAATGATGATGTAACTAGAGACTTGGATCAAAATGTTGATGATATGAATGTTCAAAATCAAACTCAAGAAGAAATTGAACCACGTATGTATGAATATTGTAAATTTGTTTAAAATGTAGTAACGGGTTTTTGTAAATGATGTATTTTTTAATATAATTTCCAAATGCAGATACAAATGTTGAAGATGTTGAAGACATTGAAGAATCACAAAACGATGCAATTATTCAATCCAATCGAGGTAATATTATATATATTTGTTATTAAAATATTTTAAACCATGTAATTATAATTATAATTACAAGTCATATTTTTATGATTCAAGTTAAGTATATTTGAAATATTCTAAATTAAAATTGAAATTGAAATATATATAGGTGGATTCATCATTGACGACAACATGTTACAAAATGTTGATAAAGAAAAATTTGGAAACACGAAACCTAACCATATTGTATGATATCGTGCTGAAAAGATGCATGAACAATTTCTGGAAAAAGAATCGGTGGCAACAGAAGCTCAAATTTTGAGGTTTTTGTTAGTCTCCAAGAAGTTGAAGGAAGCTTGGTCATTATTGGGTATTCAAAAGAGTACAAAAGATTCAAAGGTGAAGCAAAATGTGTTCGAAAATATATCCAATGCAATAAAAATGATTGGAAAATCCAGAAAGAAAGATACTAGTGCTGCACGTAGAATAATACAAACAACGATTATTTCATCTAGTACTAGACAAAAAAACGTTTGACAACGCAAATCGCAAAGGTTATCAGAACTTCATGGAAAACATTGTACAAATATAACAAATTTCGATTACAAATAGATGCAAATCATGAGCTTGCTTGTTGGGAAATTATTTGTAGACAACCCTATAAAGATAGGGTCAGTGAAAGTGTTAAAGCTATGATGCATGAATATTGTGTGGAAAATTTTTGTGTTTCACCAAATGCAAGAGATGTGATATGACGCAGAATATCTCGAAATCAGTAATAAATCCATACAAAACATATATTGGAGATGACTCAAATACAATTGTTCAATAAATTCAAAGATGAACACAGTGAATTGAATCTGTCAATCAATATGATTTGTACAATAGAAGCCATGGTATGTTAGACCTATCACTATTCGTGACACATATTGTTGTCGCTATCATGTTGAGTTTGAATTATATTATGACACATTTATTCGGTTTGGTAAAACATTTTGGTCAAATTCACCTCCTTCCATAATTCGTGCTTTTATATCTTAAATTCTATGTGAAAGAGATAGTCATGAGAATTTTTACAACAAAAGATGTGTCGGTGGAAAGAAATGTGATAATTGTGGAACTCTAGCTTTATTCCACCATAAATATCTATTTATATTACCGATCTGTCATTGTCAGATATCATAGTTGATTGGAAGAGATATGAATATGTCACTCATTCCCACAATTCTATAAGTTCTTCAAACGCTCTTTCAAAAAGAATAGATTTACAAGAAGATAAAATCAGTTTTTACAGAGTTTTTGAAAAAGTTTGGAAAAGAAATTTATAAATACATAAAACATTCACATAGAGCACAATGGAAAGACTTTCAATTCAAAAAATCATGTGATGTTTTTCCACAGGGGACTATTTTTTTTGTGGTTGATTTCGTAGAGAATTACACATTTGAAGCACGAACCGAAATACGGAGTGAATATTATCATTCTGACCAAGTTTCTATATTTTTCCATGTTCTATATAGACATGCTCAACAAAATGTTGATGATATAGAAAGCACAAATGATGATCGACATGTGATCAAGGAATATCATTTCTATATCAACAATGACCGCACACATGATACACATTATGTACAACATTGTTTTGATATTATTTATGGTTTATTGAAAACACGTAGAGTTTTGAATGAATGAACATTGGATATGGTCAGATGGATGTGTAGGGAAATTTAAATCTTCACGATCATTCTTCTGGCTATGTCGCCTTCATTAAAAAACAAATATGAAACATCGTTGGAATTTTTTTGAAACTGGTCATGGAAAAGGGGATCGCGATGGTGTCGAGGTGTGTGTAAAATGAGCAATTTGAATGTATCAAATGAACCATTCTACCGATTGATTTGTGTGTGCTAATCAAGTTGTTCAATGGTTTCGTTTAAATCTCAGCCATGATTACAATCAACAATCAAAATATGTGCGTAGGTATGAACTTTGTTTTCAAAACAGAACTATTCAACTTAGAATGACTTTAATTTGTACATCTACTAACATTTTATTCGCATGTACATGTAAAATTGTTTATGTTGGACATGTTTTGTTGGCATATTGGAATCCAAGATATAGACAGATCAATCCCATATGATTCTAGCACTATTCATGGAACTCAAGATTTACACTCAATCAAAACAAAAACCTTCCAAAATGTGTTTTCATTTGATAGTAGGAAGCTAACATGCTTTTGTCCTATTTGCATAGAGGACATAGAATCAGTAGAGATTTGTGAAAACATCAATGACAATTATGTTAAACCTTGGAAACACAATGAAATTAATTTAAAAGGAAAAATGCCACTCACAAGCTTTGAAGAGTTGGAATAAGAGGACATTCCAATATCAACTAATGGTGATAGAATTTCCGATTTGGTTAGAGAAGGTAATTTTATGTATATATATACTAAATACTAATTTTTTCTATTTTTATTTTATTTTATTTTTTGACAAATTCAATGTTCTTAATTATGTGTAGGAGATGTATTTGTTGTGGTTGCACCCATAGAGAACAATGAAAGTGTGAGATATTATCTGATGCAATGCACAGAGAGAAAGATGAAATTATTGGAGGACTATGATGACAGAGTTTTTATATATGAAAGAGGGTCATTTCTATTAAAAGGTTATTTTTTTCAAGAAACATATTAAACTAAAAGGACGTTCACTTTAAAGACTATCAACCAGATGTCATATGCTGCCAATATAGTCATTTGGTATGCGGAGCTCACATAAACTTGATAGAAGTTAAATCAAATAAAAAATTGAAAGCTAGAAGATGGAAGATGTCAAAAGTTGATCATGAAAGAATAATTGAAGATGGGATTCCTTTAATATCTTGTTTCTAATTAGAATCATGTTGAACATGATACATACTTTTTACATGAAGGACATCTTCATTGGTTTTATAATTGTGACACTCAAATAGAGTGATTATTGATAAGTTATGAGCTATATTGTTTTGATGAATTTTTAAGCACATTCGTTATGAAATTGTCAAATTATGAGATGATCTGTGCCTCTTTTAAACTTAAATATGATAGAATATTAGATTAGATTGTTGAACTTATGTACATGTCAAATTGATTAAAGTTCTTACATTGTTGAGCTTATGTCCATCAAATTGAGGAAACTTATAAAATAGTGTTCTTGCATTGTTGAGCTCATAGCTCATTGTTCTTAGATTGTTTAGCGTATGTATATATCAAATTGATGTCAATTATATGATATATTGTTCTTGGATTGTTCAACATATGTACATCAAAATGATCTATATTAATTTTATAACGAAATTGATATGAACAATTGTATAAATTCATAACATACAAACATTCAATATTTACATTACTAAATATTAAAATAATTACTAATGATTAAAAATATTGATTGAATTTGCACAAAAGAGGATTGTGATATAAATTCATTTAAAACCAAAATCATTTAAGATAATAATTAAATCATTTATGTAATTAAATTAAAGATACTAATTAGTATCTTAAGATACTAATTTAATCATCATGTAAGATACTAATTACACAAATGAATTAAGATACTAATTATATTGATCCTCAACCAAAACGAAAACAAAAATTTAGATTGAAGATCGCAATTACGTGTATGTTGAGAGGGATTATAATTGAAAGGGTTGTGAATGAATTATCATGTTATGTAAAGATAATTCCTCATAATGCATAATTTTCATGCAAATTTCCCTAAGAAATGGATTGGATATCCTTTAGATATTTTTTATGGATCTAGATATATCATAATGTTCACAACAAATGCATGTGGTTCAATACAATGAAAGATCAGGTTAGTATATTAATTTCTCATACACCTTCACTTGGATTTATTCTTTTTCTACTAGCCACATTTTATTGATCTTATAAACAAAACCATTACTTCATAAATCTAGTGAGCATCACCTGATATTTCCATAGATTAGGTAGAAGTACCTTCCCTTTTCTATAAGAAAAGGTTTACTTCTCTTTCTCCAATGTTGCCATGCAAAAGTTCCTTCCATTTACTGAAGAAACAAAGGAAAGGAATGGCCAGGAAAAGGTTTACTTCTCTTTCTCCAATGTTTCCATGCAAAAGTTCCTTCCATTTACTGAAGAAACAAAGGAAAGGAATGGCCATCATTGCAGAGGTTAGGTCTAGAATTCAATCCAAATATGGCAATGTAACTAAACATTTAGAGAATTTTTAAACACAAATTTAGAGCATTTTTAAACACAAAATTGTTGAATTTTTACTTTATTTAAATCATCTTCCATACATCCATTGTATCTAAATAGTCACAATTAAATATTAGATTTTCCAATTTTAAATCCATCATGTCCAAAATACCATAATACATTAGACCATTTTCTTGTCTATGATAGTTAACCATTTGTTCAACACTAAATATAGCCTCTTAGTATTCTTGACCAACATTTACTTTAAGATTTCTAACTTTGGGCACCTTGCTAAACATGAGCATGAATATCCGCGAGTCTAATATATCATGTTGTATCAAAGGTCCAAAACTAGGTTGTAATGACAATTTCCCACCCAATGATGTCACTAAGCTCCTTAAAGTCTTTGAAAATGTCATGCAAAACAAAAATGTACACTTAGAACTTACATTTATGGGACATTAAGATTGTTTGTTCATTAAAACTTGAAGTTGATCTAAACTTCACAAATGTAGATTTTTCAGTGAGATAAAAAAAAGTAGCTTGAACTTGGAATGCAAAAGGTTGAATTTTAGAAGAGATGGGACAAATAAAGTTTCCATCGTAATGATTGGTTTCAAAAAGGAATTCTAATGTAGGTAATACTACACCTTTTATAAAAAATTATTGAATTAATTTTGAACAAATTAGATGGTCCAAAAGAAATGAAGAAACCATAGATCTTAGGGTTTTGACTCTAGGGATAAAGTTGATCTAGGGATATTATATGTTTAAAGTTGATCTAGGGATATCATTAGGAATCCAAATGATGGTGTGGCTTCTATAGGATTCATGGGTTGAAAGCTAAACATGTTTCCCTAAACCATCCAACTACTTTAGGTCTTCAATCTACCAAAGAATTGAGTTAGGTACTACGTAAGTGCTGATTTGTTTCGGCTAAAACAATTCATATTTATTGGTACGATATACACCATAAAATAGTCCACCAACTACGATAAATCATGATATTAATTCTCTCAAGAATAATAAGAAACTTCATAGCTTGTATTTTTCTAGTGACTCACTTCAAATCAAGCTCAAAATTGGAGTATGAATGCAGGTTCAAGGATATTCGACATTTCCCTATTGCCACTAATCAACAACTATACAACTTACCAAGATATGGTAAATTTCCTTTATATCCATTTATTATGGACTATGCATTTATGAGAATATTGCATCCATTATACCTGAAATTTTAATTTAAGATGCATTCACTATATTCATAAAGATACAATAGAATCTTCACTAGTATTTTCTAACTCAATATAAACTTACCAAGATATGGTAAATTTCCTTTATTTTCATTTATTCTGGACTATGCATTTATGAGAATATTGCATCCATTATACCTGGAATTTTAATTTAAGATGCATTCACTATATTCCTAAAGATACAATAGAATATTCACAGAATATCATGTATTTTGAGACTGCAATGACCACAAATCTATACCTAAAGGCTGCCCAAAATATCTGTCCCAAATATTCTACAGGGTTTGATAGATTCAACAAATAACATGCTAAATGCTACAAGTATATCATTGGTTATTGTACCAAAGTTTACCTAGAATTAAACCATTGCAATGTTCCTCCTTGGCCCATTTATGTTATTAGATAAAGTTACATGAAAGAATAAGCTGTAACAACCTCCTTAAACTCCATAAGGTACACTTGTTCCACATTACAACTACCAATTGTTAACCATAACCACTAACATCTAGGCTAGCACCACAATATCAAGCAAAAATCCAAAATATCAAATGCATCCCCTATTGTTGAAATTGTGAAAAAATTCACAAGTGAACACCCTTGCATGATGAGGGATAACACTTTGCATAGAAACATCAAATTGCTAGGTGTAATCATACAACCAATGCAACCAATTTAGTCATGCTAGAGCACTTTATCAATTACATATATTTTTCCCTTGTGTTTGATGATCAAATAAAGAAAAGCCACTTAAAGATACCAAACACATGCTAATTAAACAAATAAAAAATCTAGTATATATCTAATCAAACATATCTTAATATACTAATTAAATTAAATCATTTAAAACCAAAAACTTCCAAAAACAATATATATATGAACGGTCCAAAATTATATATATGTTAAAATATATAAGTTAAATTGATAAGTTTAAGTTTAAATTTTTGACATGGAATATGTCAAATCAACAAGTTCACGTGTATAAAAACATATATAACTATGTGATATCCATTATATGGATATCACTATACACATTCTCGTGGCGATTGACCTATATAACACATGCAACATATAATTAAGCTTCAATATATAAATTTTATACTGGAAATAAACTTAAATAAAAATACAATTTGAAGTTAAAATAATAAAAATGAATAAATATACCTGAGTGTTATAGCTTAAAATGACACATCTCTGCCTGTGACCACTTTCCCATGATTTCATTGCATGTCGACACTTCCATGACGACACTTCATGAAAGTCACTAAAAAAACACCTAATTTGGAGGAGCCATATATTAAGTTTTGTAAATCTGTTTGACCTCATCTCTATAGCGTTGGAAAGATATTTCTGTTAGCTAAAACTTTCTTGAAGACACCAAAGTCTGAAAATGCACAGAAATACCCTAAAAATGAGTTGTTTGATGTGTACATGAGTTTCCTTAAGGAAACCCATGTACGTACACGAGTTGCTATATATAATAGTCACGTACACCTTAAATACATGACTTTATGCACTGCAACCCACGTATACCTCCTAGTGTACGTGACTGTTGTTTCTGCAACCCGCGTACCCCTCCTGAAAATGTCAAAAAAATATGTATTTTGAAATTCGGGTAGTTTGGGTAGTTATGCAACTGACTCCTTCAGTTGTAACTACTTTGTCTTCAACCCAAACTCTTCATTAAGCATATAAATAGACGTAGGGAGGTCCATGAGAGGAGACTGGAATATTTGCATTGTTATGCTAGAGGATTTGGAGCTCTCTTTTCCCACACCTTTTCCCTAGAAGCATTCTCCTTGTGTTGCAGAGCTTGGAGGCTGAGTTCCTTGGAGAAGAGAAGCAACAGAACCATATCAAGGTTTCGTGAGGTGTCAAACTTGAAGAGAAGGTATACTTGTAGTTGTTTTCAAGATTAATAAAGATGTGATGTCCTTCTTCTCCCCAAATCATTGTTCAATGTGTGATTGAATCTATGTTTATGATCATATTATGATGTTAATCAGGTTATTATTTCATGTTTATTTGATTATCATTTATTTATATGTGGTCAAATTGGTTTGAGGAAGGTATAATTCGTTTTGCAGGTCTCTTAGAGCGAGAGGATCAAGAAGAGGATTGAAGGGCTGCTTGGATCAACCTTCATTTGGCTAAGGTATGAACCATTCCAATCTCTAATCTTGTTTATATATACCTGCAGAACCATTTGCATCCACCTTTCAACCCCAGTACGTTGATGGCCTCTTAAACCCTAGCCATAGGAAACTTTCCTTTACAATAGAATTGGAGACTTTGCTAGGGATAGCCTTGTCTGTTTGGGGTTTCTTTGTCTTTCTTTCAGTCTTTTGCATTGGTTTCAGGTCTTTCTTGCCACTTAGGAACACTTTATAAGTCTGATAGCATACTACCCCTGCCTTCCTAAGGAAGTTTTTGACATTTTTTGGGATTTTTTCCACCCATATGCGAGTTGTAGACTAAACAGTCGCGTGTCTGGTTTGGTACATGTGAATTTCTATACTGTCAACCCACGTATGATATGCAACTTATCAGTGGTACAACCCGTGTGCACTTTTACATGCGACTTGCTGTACTATCAACCCATGTATGACACGCGACCTGTCAGTAGTACAACCCACATGTGCCCCTAAAGCAGTGTTTTTCCTCATTTTTGTGATTTTTTCTG
Organism: Pseudotsuga menziesii; assembly: GCA_001517045.1. NCBI lineage: Eukaryota > Viridiplantae > Streptophyta > Pinopsida > Pinales > Pinaceae > Pseudotsuga > Pseudotsuga menziesii. The sequence continues at coordinate 651,066 of LPNX010701586.1, forward strand.
CGGTTGTGGGTTGTTTGGTAGGTCTTTTGGTGTCCTCTGTAGGTGCATGAATCCAGGGAGTTAGTGTCATCCCTTTTGGTTGTTCTTTATCTATGTGGTAATCCTTTTTATAGCAATAGGGTTTGCTCTTTACTCTTTTCCCCCACCTCCTTTGTTTGGTATCATTGTTGGCTTATGTTTCTAGTCAACCTCTGTTAGTGATATTTGTCTGAGTTCAGAAGCTTGTTGGTTTTGGTTTCCTTCTTGTTTTGTTGGTTAACTTCACCGTGCCAAATTTGTTGATTTGTCTCTTATGCAAGCTTTCCTTCCAAGTAGGGTTTATACTGACTTTAGGGCATTCTAGAGTTTGTTTGGTGGTTGTATAGTAGAGTTCCTTTTTCTTCGTTCTTGTCATCTACATGCTTTTGTTTGTAGGTATTTTTTCTTTTTCATTTATAAAAGAAAAATAAAAAGAACATATACTTGTTTAATATGCATGTAGATTAGAGTTTTGTCTTTAATGCACTGCACATCATTATTTTAAAAAATATATATATAAAAAGAATTTGTTCTTTTGTGGCTTTAAAGTTTATATTTGAAAAAGAAAAAGAGAATAGTTTTTTTCTTTTTGCATTTCATATCTCTTTGCTTAGTCATTTGGTTTCAACTTTGAGTCAAAACACCACATAAGTTTCACGCCATTTACCCTCTGACTAAAAACAACCCTTAAAATAAACGATATAATTTAAAATTTATTAGTATTTTTTGTTTTATAGGGTCATGCACCAACTAGCTTAGGATAGACTTGTGGGATAGGGAGTTTAAACTCCCCACAAGTGTTTAAATTCAGACGTAGTTGGCCAATCACTAGGTAAATCCTCTTCTACATTGATTGTATCTGGGAATCTCCTCTCAAATGGGAGTTAAGCATGAGGCTGCGTGGAGACTTGGACTAAGGAGATAACCCTCTGATTCCTTGTCAAAGCGTAGACAAAGGTTTTTGCGCATTTGGGGATTCTATCTTAGATAAGGTTTCAGGCTTTGCTACCCTTCCCATGCGTACGAACCAGGCTTGCAAATGTCCCCCCAGACTATCAATATAGTTAAGGTAGTCTTTAGTCTCTTTGACATCTAGGGTTTATACACAGGTACACCGAAAGGCTATTTCTGGTTGACCTTGGATGGGCTTGGAAGGTAACCCTGGTAGAAGGTGTGGGAGGGCAGTGGGTGATTCCTCCACTTGTGCCTAAGAACATCTATAGGGATTCCAAGTAACTGTCTATCAACTTTATTTTGGAAAGTGTATCTTATACATGTTTGTCTGTTTGGCTTTAGGAATTTTTTAGTGAGTGTTGTGTGGTTTGTCTATACTTAGTGTGCCTTTAGGTGTGTCCTTTGTAATTTTGGTTTCCTTTCAACCTCATACTTTGTCTCCTAGTTTGAAAATATGGCTAACACCCCTTTGAACACCAACCAAGAGATCCCCATGTTGGGAACTCCTTGTACTATTGCTCTCATGGGGAATGTTGGTGTTCCTTTAATGGCCACCCTGAATCTACCTGGATCCACCCTAGGGCTACTGGTGTGGCTATTTTCCACTCCAACTGTCTTGAATTCTCCTAATGATTCTCAAGTAAGATCCTTATATCAAGGGCATCAAGACACTTCTTCCCTTTCACCTATAGTTGATTCTCCTCCTCCTTCTACCTCATGCGGTGAAAGTACTGATACTAGTAATCGACAGTCTAAAAGGAGTAAAAGAAGGAGGAATAGGAAGAAATCACATAAGAAAGGGGGCACCCGTTCAACCTCTGTAGGTCAAGTTGAACCTCACAACCCAGCCTCTGCAATTCATGCTGGGGGAACCTATCCAACCTCTGCAAGTCATGTTGGATCTAAGCACTCAACCTCTGCAAGTCAAGTTGATCTTCACCATATAGCCTCTATTGATCATGCTGGTGGGATCCTTCCAAATTGTCTAGGTCATGTTGGATCCAGTCACTCAGCCTCTGCAGTTCATGCTGAGGGCACCCGTTCAACCTCTGATGTTCAAGTTGAACCTCCCCATCCAACCTCTGCAAGTCAAGTTGGATCCATCCACCCAACCTCTGAATTTCATGCTGGGGGCACACACTCAACTGCTACAAAGCATGTTGATCCTAACCATTCAGCCTCTATTGTTCATGCTAGTGGTGCTTGTCCAACCTCTGCAAGTCATGCTGGACCCAGTCTCTCAGCCTATGCAAGTCATGCTGGGGGTAGTCTCTCATCCTCTATGGTTCATGCTGAAGACAATCTATCAGCCACTGCGAGTCATGTTGACACTGTTGAAAAGACTAACCGTTCAAAACACAAGACCAAGTTTCCTTGTAAGCTTTGTGAGGGAGACCACCTTACTTATAAATTCCCTTCTATCGCCAAGGTGCAAAGAGTTTGGTTTCATGGTCATCCTGTTTTTTAACATTCTGAAGCTTTTCAACAACCAACCTCTCTTAGTTAGGTTGGACCCAGTTACCCAGTCTCTAGTGGTCATGCTGGGGGAAAAATATCAACCTATGTAGGTCATGTTGAGAGCAAACAGTCAGCCACTGCTAGTCATGTTGACACCGTTGAGAAAACTGGTCGTTCAAAGTGCAAACTTAAGTTCCCTTATAAGCTATGCAAGGGAGATCATCTTACTCACTAGTGCCCTGCTATCGTAGAGGTGCGAAGAGTGTGGTCCGAGACTCAAGAATTTCCTTCTCTTGAACAACCTATAGTTTCTCAAAAACCTGCTCAACCTTTGGTTGATCAAGTGGTCAAACCAATCTCAGATTTGGTCAATCCCACTCTTCTTTCGGAGAGTGATTTTGATGTGATTGAACCAATGTCATCTTTGGTTAATCCCACTCTCCCTTCAGAGAGTGACTTTCATGAAGCAGTTGAATCGATTCCATTGTCAATCAATCCCACTGTTCCTTTGGAGAGTGAAGTGTCTGCTAGTCACATTTTCTTCACTGCCAGTTCAGAATTTACTGAACAAGAGGGCACTAAACTCACTTTGGATCAACCCCCACCAAGCTCTCAGATTGCTTCCTTTGATTGGGATAGCCTAGCTGAGCCGCACCTTCCTTATAATGCACCTTTCCAGATAAAGGTCAAAGTTGAACCCTACACGATTGCTCGTTGTATTGTTGATGAAGGAGCTTCAATTAGTATCTTGTTTGCTTGTGCCTGGCGAGGCATGGGATCTCCCAGCCTTGTGTCGACTGCTAGTCAATTACTAGCGTTTGATAGAAGAACTTGTATAACCTTGGGAATTCTTTCTCAAAAACCTATTACTTTGGGTGGGAAGACTGTCTTAGTTGAATTCATGGTGATATAAGACCCCTTGGACTTCAATATGCTCCTTGGACATGATTATGTCTATGCCATGCAAGCCGTGGTGTCAAAATTCTTTCGGCTGATGTACTTTAATCATGGCAAAGAAATTGTCACTATCGATCAGTTGGATTTTCTTGATCTATCTCCTAACCCAACTAGAGAATAGGTCTTTCCTTTATTAATTCCCAGTGTTTTTGTAGACACTACCCCACCACATGTGAGCTATGTGGCCTCATTTCCTTTGCGTTCAATTGCTACTGAGAAGCAGCCTTTGTTTTCATGCTTACCTTCTTAGGACTTGGTCCCAGCGATTGAACAAGTGAGTCATCCTATACAGACTATGGAGCATGCTCTCCACTCTATTGATCCATTTGAAAGTTTAGACATGTGTCCTATCTCGGATGATCTCCTTCCTTCGGATGGAGTCTTCCTAGAGTCTTTGATACAGTCTGATCTTCTGTTGGATGTTGGTTCAGTTGTGCCTAAGTCTAACCATGATTTACCTAGTAATAATGACCTTTCTTCTTATGTTGGTATTTTTGAGTCTTTTGACTCTTTCTTTGAACAGCAAGTCAGTGATCCTGATGAGTTTGATTTTTCTTATGAATTTTTCAACTCCTGTGATATTGAGTTTGTCCCTGCAGACTCTATATCCCTTGATGATTTTTTGTCTCCTTCTGAGGTTGATATTATTGATTATAACCCTTGGATATTGGCACTATAGAGTCCTTTTTCATTGATTCTACCTTGAATACATCTTTTGTAGAAGATAGAAAAGCCACATGTGTTTCTGCCAAAGTGACCTGCATCAAATATTTTCTTCTGAATATGATTCTGATGTTGTTGTTTCTTGGAGATAGGATTTTTAGTTGGATTCACAATTGTTTACTGGCCTTGTCTTTTTTTTCAAGCTGTAATTGCATTTGCATGTGCCTTTCTTGTGCTTATGATCCTGATGCCAGCTTTCACGCTTTTAGCTCATTGTATAAGCCCTCATCTTTGTTATCATTATCGCTAAGCCTTGTATCATTTTTCCTTTGCAACTTGACACCCTTTACCTTGAGGATACATTCCCTGAGTGTCTTTACCTTGCTCTTGTTCCTTGCATTATGCATAGGTTTGTTCCTCGCACTTGGAACTAGTTTCTCTTGCCCCTAACAATCGTCTCCTCTCATTTAGAGCATTCTTTCTGCTCTCCTTCGACCTCGTTAAAAACAGTAAGGAGGTTATGAGTTGACTTTTCTAGACTTGTTAAAACTTCACGGGAAAGATATTGAGTTTCTTTAGGCCCAGGTCTGACTCCTCAAAATAGACTTGACTTTCGAGTAAACTTGTCCATTTAGGCTCATTAAGAATATGTGAATGGGCATCCACATTGGTGGTAGGTTATCGCTTTCTCGAACCATGTGGAATAATACGAGAAAGGAACACTCTCTTTTCTTCAAAATTGAGAAGAGTATTCTCAGGCATAGTTTTATCACTCTTTCGGACTTGAGGGACTAAACTTAAGGAAAAGAAACCCCCAATATGAGCTTAGTTTTCTCTTTTTCATGCTCTGGACCAAAACACGAAAAAAATTCTGAGTGTACTTTATGTCTTTGTCATGCTCATTAAACCCTAAAGAACAAAGCATCGAGTTTATTTTTGTAAGCCCCATTTCTCGTAATCAAATGGATATTTCCGAGTGATCTTGCCTTCCTTCACACTCGTAAAACTCAGGCTATATGTTGCTTTTGAAGGAGCATTGGGTAGGTGGTAACTTAACCTTTTTCGGACCTTCCTGACTAAATACGAAAAAGGTGTGCCTTACTTCTTCGAAAGCTAAGAGATTTCTTCTATGGTTTGTTTTATACTTTTTCGGCCTCAGGAGACTAAATTGTACAAAAAAGCACCCGCCTGGAGTCTTCTTTGGAGTTTTCAGACTCTCTAAACTATGAAAACACCATCGAGCATGTACTAGTTCGGGCTCGTAAAATCACAAATCAGTGCTTTATCAAGCATTCTTCTATCCTTTCTTTGAGCTAGCCAAAAATGAAGATGGTCCCAAGTCTTCTTTCTTGGACTCGTTAAACCTTTACAAGAAAGAGGGGAAGGGAAGTTCATTCACATGTATTTTTCATCATGGCAGCAAGTCTTGTTTCCTTGAAAAAAGCACTGGTTTTGAGTCTATCAATAGTTGGGTCCTATTATTTTGACCTTATCCCAATTCAAATTTTCTTACTCCTCCGGTTGGTTTCTTTTCCAATTATATGGGGAATCTGTCAATGTCTCCTACATTGTAGATTTGTGTCGTTGGTCCTTTTTGTGTCAAAAGCTGCCTAAGTCACTTTTTGTGTCGTGCTCACTGTTCAAGGATTAAACCTTTGTCGGCCATTTTGTAGTTTCCTTGACCTTTTGTGTCGGCCATTCCCTGGTATCATTTCATTACATCATGTCTTTGGCAGTTCTTGTCGTGAAATTCAGTACCAATTCTAGATCCAATTAGTCTTTGACTTACCTCATGTTGGATGATGAAGGATGCCTTAATGCCTTCCTTCCAATGGATCTCTTCCTATTGACTGAAACACATCTTTCTCTAGGAATGAGATTTAGAGTTTTATGACAGTACCTTGGGGATTGTAGTCATCAGTGGCAATTTCCGTCGCTATTGGGTAGTGGGAATACCTTAATGTCTCCTACTCGATGGATTTTTCAAGTGTTCGACTTCAAGTCCTTGTATTCACACTTGTTAGAATGTAATAGGTACCTTGGGGGCCATTTTCATTAATGGTGGTTTCCCTCGCATTTGTTAATGGTTCTCATTATTGACCAATAATCAAATGGTTTCCTCCATGTTAGACTTCAACTCCTTTATTCGCATGGTTAGGATTCGTACCTTTTTGGTGTTTTGGATTGAAGACCTTGGGCCAACAGTAGCATCATCTTTTGCTATTTCCCAAGCTGTGCAAGACCTTGTTACACTTTATATGACATTTTGCTGAGACATAGATCCACCTTGTATTTTTGTGGCTATGATCAATTTTTGAGTATGGATCCACCTTGTTCATTTGTGGCCATGACTCCTTTAGATTCGATATGGCGCCTTTTTGCATATTGAGCGACCATGATAATTTCATCAGTTATACATATGTTGTATTGACCAATATATTTATTGTGATGTTTTTTATATGGACTTGTATGTCCCAGAGATCAATTTTTTCTGACATTTATCTCTCTTTCAGGTACCTTTGTTCGAGCCTTTTGATCTTGGATTCTCTGCTCTTTCCATACTCAGCTGTTTCCTTTATAATGTATTTCGGCTATCATCTTCCCCTCTAACCTCATACATTAGGGGGCATCTGTTATATCTCAAAATGACACATCTCTACCTATGACCACTTTCCCATGATTCCGTCGCATGTTGACACTTCATAAAAGTCACTGAAAAAACACCTAACTTGGAGGACCCATATCTTGCGTTTTGCAACTCTGTTTGACCTCATCTTTGCACCATTGGAAATATATTTCTATTAGCTAAAACTTTCTAGAGGACACCAAAGTCTGAAAATCCTAAAAATACCCTAAAAATGAGTTTTTTGATGTGTACACGAGTTTCGTTAAGGAAACCCACATACGTACGCAAGTTGCTATATATAATAGTTGTGTACGCCTTAAATATGAAAATTTCTGCACTACAACCAAAGAATACCTCCTTGTGTACGTGACTGTTGTTTTTGCAACCCACGTACACCTCCTGAAAATGTCAAAAAAATACATATTTTGAAATTCGGGTAGTTTGGGTAGTTATGCAACTGACTGCTTCAGTTGTAACTACTTTGTCTTCAACCCTAACTCTTAATTAAGCATATAAATAGAGGTATGGAGGTCCATGAGAGGAGACTAGAATATTTGCATTGTTATGTTGGAGGATTTGGAGCTCTCTTTTCCCACACCTTTGCCGTAGAAGCATTCTCCTTGTGTTGCAGAGCTTGGAGGCTAAGTTCCTTGGAGAAGAGAAGCAACAGAACGAGATCAAGGTTTCATGAGGTGCCGAACTTGAAAAGAAGATATACTTGTACTTGTTTTCAAGATTAATAAAGATGTGATGTCCTTCTTCTCCCCAAATCATTGTTCAATGTGTGATTGAATCTATGTTTATGATCATATTATGATGTTAATCAGATTATTATTTCATGTTTATTTGATTATCATTTATTTATATGTGGTCAAATTGGTTTGAGGAAGGTATAATTCATTTTACAAGTCTCTTGGAGTGAGAGGATCAAGAAGAGGATTGAAGGGCTGCTTGGATCAACCTTCATTTGGCTAAGGTATGAACCATTCCAATCTCTAATCTTGTTTATATATACTTGCAGAACCATTTGCATCCACCTTTCAACCCCAGTATGTTGATGGCCTCTTAAACCCTAGCCATAGGAAACTTTCCTTTACAACACTGAGTGAGGCCAACACCCAAAGAGGTCACCACATCCACAGCCATTGAAGTTTTTACAATACGTTTACCCACCTACAATTAAAATACCATTACTTAAACATTTAAAACATGTAATTTAAATGTAACTTAATTCAAATTTAAATAAAATGTCAATTTTTTTAAATCATTACTAAAACATTTGAAAGGTGCTTGATTTACCTCCAAATCTTGGGAGACACTAGGAATGTCTCTCAAAATTGATGATGAGAGGGGACCAATACCCATGATCCTAGGCGATGGGATCAAAACCTATGAACACAAACCAAATTTCAATCTTGAAAAAATGTGTCATGTCAATAATAAGAACATATAATTTTATAGATATTTATGCAAATGTACCTCTTTCAATGTCCCTATGTTAACACTAGAGTCGACCATAAAATCACATTCATCCAACATTTGGGTGAACTACAATTCAAATGAGTTCATTATATATTTAGATAAACTAAGAAAACATGATTTAACAATTATGAGGAAAACATAAAATTTCTCACACACCTCCCCCCTCCCTCCTTCCTTGCAATGGAGTAAATCATACAATCCATATCAACAATGTTTTGCATATGCCTTGGCATATTCAAGGCTCATTGAATATACCTCATTGTCTATTTTATAAGAAAAATGTGCATGAGAACAAGCACGTTCTCTATGTCAATCCATGCCCACATCAACAGCCATTAGAGCATATGGTAAGTTGTCTCCTATGACGGTTCTGACCTCTAGACCAATCTGAGATGGCACCTCCATCTCTGATCATAATGTAACAACTCTCTATGGCCGAGGTACCAAATGAGGTGTAGGCTTAAGCAAAAATGGATCGTGATAGCCTCCTTCTTGTTCATACATCCTACCTTTTCCAACCTCATAAAATTTGGACACATCTGTGTAATATGGATTCATGTTTAAAAAAAAATCCGCATAAAAAAATATTGCAAAATAATGTGGCACTTCATCATTCCATGGAAATCTACTATATGTAGCAAATAATCTATCATATAAATGGTGTGCAATCTCGGGGTGCTTGAAATATTTCACCTTTAACATCTTTCGCTTCGGTCCTTCTTTAAAATTAAACATTGAAATGGTATTTTCTTTTGATACCCTCTTCTCTACATCAACCCACTTGTCATGACCCATCACCTGAGCCCTCCGCATTCTCATCAAGTGAATAAAACAATCTGTTGCTGGCCCAATAGTTCTATAGGAACCAATAAACTTGCCTAAAGATTCCAAAAGTATTTGCAAGCTTTGCCGACTCTCTATTGGGAGTTCCAAGCTAGCAAGATCATCCCTCAATTTTTTATGCTGGGTTGTACATTGTTCAAGGGTCATAGAAACCTCTTCATTTTCCCAAGGAAGAGCATCAGGTATATCTGAAGGATAAATGGTCATGGGCTAACAACCATGTGCTTGTTCAATACTATCCCTTCGCCGACCTTGACCCTTTCTCCAAGCATTTGCATGACCTTGATCTTGGTCCCTTGCAACATCCTCAGCATCTCCATCCTCATTTTCTCCAAATGCATAACCCTCATTTTCTCTGAATGCATCATCACCCCCAGCCTCTCTGAATGCATCATCATAACCCTCAGCAGAACCATGATCCTGTACATTTACACATGTAATCATGTATAATTTAGTATGTAAAGACAAAAGCATATATATACACATGCAAATTAGTAATTTATTTAAATAGATTATATATATATGTAACATATTACCAATAAAATGTTGGTGTTCCATTGGTCGTTCTCTAAAATAACGACCAGAAGAGGGCAAACAGTCACGAGATGATGAATCAAACAATAGACCAGACACAGAAGCTTGGCCACTCTCACGAGACAATCTATTATGTCGTGTATCTACAAAGAAAAATGCTAATGAAACTTAGTAAAATCAATTAACAAGACTTGAAAGAAATATAAATATTCACGCATACTCATAAATTTTGCATGTGCATAAATTTCAAACACATACCTAATGTGTCTCGATATAATATGCTAGAATCTCTAGATGATTCAGACCATCTTCAAGAGCGAACATTTGAAGGTCTTTCAGTAGATGTAGGTGTGGTATTAGGGGTCCTTGTCTCAGATGTCTTTGTACATATTCAACTCGAAGAATGAGTGACCACCTTGTCTTGAACCATATCTACTATATATCTCATATAAACATCAAAATAAGCACCAATGAACTAATGTACATTAGCCCATAAGAATTTTTTGAGGACAAGGAAAAAACAATTGAATATACTTATTGTGTATAAAACATAATACGATCAATCCACATCAAGTTATTAATCTTGTGGAGATGTTGGTGAGTTAAAAATAAAGAATTTAGAGCCTTTTTGTTGATGTACTTTGATTCATATGGAGTGTGTTACGCACTAGAGCTACTTCAGTGTCCCTATAAGGCTAAGGCTAGAGCAAGGGGTCAAAATTTTTTATTGTATAGACTGAAGGGGGATTTATTAAATGGATATAATGTTCGAGAGATTTTTACCCCTTGGATTGAACATGGACAACAACTTTGGTTTTACTCTCAAAAGTACTTGGCTTAGTGGCTTTGTTGACTGTCCCTTTAGTGTGATGAAGTCTCCACCATCTAGGGTTTTATGCCCATGGGTTGATGCTCCAGGGCACACCTTTGTTGGAACAACCTACTATGTGACATGAACAACCAACATAAATTGAGAGAACATACAATTGAACAATAGAAAAAGATAAGATCTTAGAATATTGACCCAAGCATATGCACAATATCATGATATCACTATTCATAGTTGTCATGGTAGGAAATTATCCTTGACAAACCAAATAATCTACCTCGAAGAAACTTCATGGAAAAGTGTTTCATTTGTAAACTAAAGCACACTAAATGTAAAGGAACATATAGTGGGAATTTTCGACAACCTAGGGGGGTAACAAATTCAAGCTCTTTCTATGTATAGGTTCTAATGAAATTCTTAAGGTTTGTCTTGGCATATACAAAGGTTTAAATAGCCACAAAGATAAATAATAGATGAAATCAACACTAGTATACTTTTACGCACAGATGAAAGTCTATAGACTCTAGTTTATAGTTTTGTGCTCTTAGGGCAGATTACAGGTTTTTCTCAAAAGGGCAGTTTTACTTTAAACAGAACATAGAATGCTTTGGTTTTTTGTATGGTTGTAATGAAATAGCAAACTGAAGGTACTTGTGAAATTGGCCCCATGTGAAAAAGACTTTTTAGAATTTTAATTAGGGAGCAGCAAGAGGGGTTAATTAGGGATTATAGTTGAATAAATGCATGTCATAACTTTTCATAGTTCAATAAAATAACTAGCACTAACATACCATATATTTTCTAAAAAAAATTTGTTGAAATATTTAACTGGATATTTTCCAAAACCAGCTCGACCTAGGATATTTTAAATTAAAGAATGCATATAAATAGGTTTAAGTCTTGCAGATTAGTAAGGGGTTTAAGAGATAGAGGAATATTATGCTCTTATTGTTGTTGAGCTGTAGCTCAGTGTAGTTTTGTGTGTTTGCACCAGAACTGTCTGAAACCCAATTTATAGTTCTGTGTGTTTTCCTAAGATAAATTTGCAAAAAGTATTAACTGTTGGTAAATGTTTAAAACAAAATCATATTGAAAGTTGTTGGTAGATGTTGATCTACAAATTTTAGCTAAGATAGATGTCTTAAATCTTTTATATTCCAATTTTTATACTTATTATAAGTTATATTCATATTTTATCTAATTAATTTTTTTTAATTCTTTACTAAATTTAATAGTAATGAAAACAAAATTAATTTCTACTTTTTAACAGAAAATTTAATGCAAATGAAAAAACAAAATTGATTCCCATTTGGCTCTATTTGGATCCATCCAAGTGACTTTTGATTGTACGTGACAAACAATTTACTCTACATTTCAGGCCCAACTAAAAGCACGTAATAGTTTGGAATTCGGTGAATGCTTCCAGAGGCTAGTGAAGTTTGAAGTTTGAATTATATATATATAT